>JAOVVA010000026.1:3331687-3350122 GCA_028565275.1 Leiocassis micropogon
AAAAAGATATATAGGTCTTTTTTATGCTTTACCTTGTATATTTGTGTCAAAGGTACAAGACTCACTTTGTCAGACTTGTGAACGGATCCAACTTACGAACGAGTTCCATTCCGGGAGCACCTCAAGTGTTGTTTTAAAACTATTTAATTCATATCATTTCTCTCGTGTCTTGTCTATCTCTATCTGTTGCAGAGACGCTTCTCTGATGGCCATGAGGCGACGAATCGAGGGCCTGACTCCGGAGGAGATCCGTAACATTTCCAAAGATGAAATGCACATGCCCACGACCATGGAGGATTTCCAGACGGCGCTGAAGAAAGTGTCCAAATCTGTCTCCGCCGCTGACCTGGAGAAATACGAGAAGTGGATCGCCGAGTTCGGCTCCTGTTGACCCGCTCCAACGCAGTAATCTCACCTCAAGGGCTAAAAAAAAAAAAAAGGGGACAGTTTGTACGTTTGAGTCTTCTGCTTTAACTGCAGTGAAATCGTCAAACCGTCCCCTTGTCATCTGGTGGGCGGAACCTGGTGGAGCCAATTCCTGCACCTGAAGAAAGTAGTTAGATTTATATTGTGTGTATTTGGGGGAACAAAAAGCTTTGGAAACTGGCACTTTTTTAAATTATTTCAGCACCTCCGGTGGTAAAACAGTCGGGTCACTCAGCGAGGGTTCTCTGTTAGTTATCTGAGAGGGTCATGCAGCACAGGAGACGATCTGATAGTGTTGTAAGGCGATAGTCTTATAAATAAATAAACGTCTTTCAGCACTTAATACACCAACGACCAGGTTAGTCAGTCTGTGTGATTTTATTGTCATCATCTTTACATACCAAATACTTTCAAGAACATTTTTTTTTCTTTCTGCTTGTTTTTGTTTTTTTTGACGTTTTATGCTGACAATCACTCAAGGTGGCTTTTTTTTTTTTTTTTTCAATTCATTCCAAGTGAATTTCAATTACACCACAACAAATCAGTGGCCCTTTTTGTTTTTTTCTGGCTACTGAACATGTGACCCAAGCTATTTTTTTAATAACAGTGACCTCACTCTGAAAGACCTGTCTATCCTTTAACTGACAAAGTTTGTTTTTATGAAGATAATAAATAAAAGTCTGTGAAAACTCAGTGTGTCCCCAAGCATACGTGCGTGCTCCTTTATGTTTTAACATGATGGGGTGAAAGAAGTGAATAACTACAGTCATTACCCTCAAACATGTGGTGTACATTAATAGCTACAGTGTGTGGATCAGGAGCGTGAATAGAGATGAAAGCTGTTCTTGATGTACAAGTATAGAATGAAACACCATGTGACTGCTTTGAAGTTGATTATTTTCCACTAACAGCCCGTTTTATTTCTACAGTAATGATTTTACATCTTTATACACAAATGTCACTCCTCTCTTTCTCTCTCATAGGCAGACTCATTTCACAGAGATATAATGCTGCTGTCAAACTTATCAACAGAAAATTAATCAACACTTCAGGACCAATCAGATTTGGAGAATTAGACCATGAATGATCATGGTCTGTTTTCACCCTCGTCACCAGTGATGTGAGATATATTTAAACAGTTTAATAGATCTGAAGAAAAGCAGAATGAAATAAAAACATAGTGTAAGCACTGTTCACCGTTTCAGATCACATGCTTATGATCGAGATTAAATCAAAAGCAAAAAACATTTCATATTCAGCTGTGCTTAATCACGACCTTCATTCATGATTGATTGTAGTCTGAGTGCATGCCAACGTGGGTCGATTTTTACAACGAACATTAAACCACGACCGTATAACGTCCACAGGGGTGGAACGAAAAAAAGAAAAAAAAAGTGAATCAATCTCCAGTTTCTCAAAAGGTGCACTAAAATGTGGCTTGTTTTTCCACCCCCCCATCCTCATTTCCAAACTTCATTCTGTCTTCTTCTTCTTGATGTTGGAAATGTTTCTGACCGTCCTCCGCTTCAGCTCTATACACCGATTATAGACACAGACCTCGTATACCACACGGCTTGGTCCCGAAACTTTATCACGTCTCATTCCACGTTCACATCTTAATGTGACTTAAGTGCATAAATATCATATATCATACACAACAGGATTTATTTTTTTTCCCCATAGACACACGATGCGACAGCAATAACTTGGAAAAACCCAAACAAAAAAATTGTAAATAGTTAATATTAAATTCGGACAAAGCCTCAGTAAAACAGAAACATCGCTCACTCTTTAGGATAAAGAAACCGGATCGATCCGAGACTCGTAAAGTGCTACATTCGGAAAGGGAAACACTCACAGAAACCACAAAAGCAGGTAACGAGGGATAGGAGGGGACAAAAAAAAAAAAAAAGAAATCAGTAGAGCTCTCCCTTTTCAGGGCTCTTCTCTGGCTCTTCCACTTCCAGCTCCACGTTCTCGATCAGACTCTGCTTCTCCTCCTCCGGCATCAAGGTCTCAGGGTTCAGCTGGAAAAAACCCCTGACACAAAAACAACAACAATTGTTATTTTGTCTTTTGAATGCATAAATTTAATGCATCTTAAATGTTACACTGCCTGATATATAAAAAAACAAGTAATTATTTCAGAAGGGTCAAATTATTGGGCTTCATCAAGCAAAGAAAACAACTAAGGATATTAGAACTGAGTTAAGAATCCTTCAAGTTGTTAAAGCCTGGGAGGATAGGGCTGAACCGTCAACTTTGAGGAAGAAATGTGGGCGGGGGAAGAAAAAAAAAAAATGGAGATCACTTAAATACTTGGTGAAGTTACATGGGTAATAAAAAAAAAGCAGGACTAAAGACTAATATTCCAGGACTAAGATTGTAAAAAGAGTGACTCTGGTCTACTTTAAAATTGAAAACCTGGATATAACCATGATACAGAACTCTACATCATGAAAAAAAAAAAAAAAGATAAGTCATGCTTTATTTTTATGAACCTGAGCTCAGAGGGAACTGATACTGTGATGGTGTTGCTTCAGTTGCTCAGGTCGAGACTCAGCAACATTTTGTGGCAATAAAACGAAGTCAGCTGACGACCTGAATGTACTGAATCACCAGGTTATTACGTTTATGGAGTTTTTCTTCGCTGATGGAGTGTGAAAAACAGAGTGTGAAGGAGTAGTTCTAGGAGTGTGTTGTAACAAAAAATAAATGTAACTGAATGAAATCTTAAGATTTTTTTTAACCAGGCTGTGTATTATGGACTGACAGGATTATACAACTTGTGGTAAAAACACGCTGTTTTAGGGAAACAATCAACACCAGAGTGCTGTGATGAACCAGAGCTTTACTGCTGCTGCCACAATTTCCTATTTCCTATAACGCTCAATAAGAATCATGCAGTGTGTGTGACATAAAGAAGTCGTACTTGTGTTCACACGTAGGAAACAAGAGGTCGAGGATCTTGATGATGACCGCAGAGCCGACGACGCCGACGACCACCACCCACATGATGAGGAAGAACAGAGGCAGAGACTCGGAGCAGAAGCGCCTCAGCCGGTCCCTGAGCTCCTCCACCCACCGACACACCACCTGCACAGAGTCGGAGAGAACGCGCAAATCGCTCGCGTTTATTTCAGGAATTTGCTTAACAAATAAATGGACATCAGAATGGCTGCAGTTTGATTGATTGGGCCACGCCCACTTTCCCCCTGCTCCGAATGCAAAGACTGAATCATGACCGTTTCAGCTAATGAACCGGATTTAATTTCGATCTCTTGAAGATCTTTATATTCACCCGATTTCTCCTTCATGTTTGTTTGAGTTGGAAAAAAAAAAGTGCAAAAGGAGCTTTAATCAAAGACCTTTGATTAAAAATCAAAATCCGATGTTACGAGTTCGTCGCGGGTCCCTCACATTATAAGACGAGGGCGACTGGCGGAGAGGGACGTCCGAGAGCAGGTCGTCGGTATTGACGTTGTCCTCGGGTGCATCCTCGTACATCATGTTGGGTTCCATGCGAAGCGGCGTCTCCGGAAGCTTCCCCGGAGCGGCCGTCTCCTCCTGCGTGGTTTCCGCCTGCCTCAGCGGGTAGTGGCTGGTCGTGTGAAGGACCGGGTCCTCAACTATGGAGGAGGAGGAGGAGGAGAAGTGATCGTTAGCGACGGGTTACACGTACAGGGTTAAAGAGGCGTTTAATCAGATGAGATCAGAGGGAAGACCAGCCTGTTTTGGCGATGTACTCTTCAGTCATGATGATGTCGTTTTCTCGTGGCATGGCGACGATCTTGCTGGATCTCGCTGGGTAGATGTTGTGTTCCTGGGTGACCTCGGCGGAGGTCTGGTTCAGGAGCATTTTCACTTCCCACACGTCGGGCTGCCAGACCTGCGCAATTAGGGAGAACGACAGTTGATTATATTTCCTATAATGCACACCCCTGAGTGTTTTATTCCTCACTTAACAACTATAACTAATTATGGAAGTTTAGCAGGTTAATATATCAGATTTTTTTTTAAATGGTTTTGTTAGCAAGTTGCCATGTTTCCTGTCTGAAGCAAATATGCTCAGAACCGCGAGCCTAATAAGTAGAGCCGTGACAGTGAATTGATTTTTCTTTTTTTTTGTTGTTGGTTTGAAGTTTGCGTTTTAGATTCGGAATCGATCAAATTACTTGAAAACATACTACAGCTTTAATGGAAAATACAAACACTTACAAAATTTTGTAAGATTAGCACTACCAAGAGTTCCTTTAAAAGCTGCTGGTGCAATACTGCCACCTACTGGACTGGAGCAGTGGAAATCAAAAGCTTGAAAATCAAACTGTATCAACAGTCCAGGTCTGTTACATTCTTACGAATGAGTTCCGTTCCAGAAGCACGTTCGTAAGTCAGATTTGTTCTTAAGTCCAATAAAGTCTTGTACGCGAATACCATAATCCACCTGATTAAATCTCTGTCCCCTTTCCCCACACTGCCATCATGTGGCCACCTAAAGAAATGAATCAATCAAATAACACAGTTGTCTCTTTTTTTATTTGCAGCTCTACTAAAATATTCATTCCAGCCATAATCTTTTTATTTTCTTTTTTTCTTAAGTAATTTATAACAGAGCTACATTTATATCTACATTAATTCCAGCTTTCTGTTGTAAGTCTGGAGCAACAAATTCAGATTACATAATATAAAGTGTATACAGTGACTGAAAAGGGCAGACATCTGGGCTGACCGACTGCATTTGGAGAAGGTTCATAGTTTAAAAAAAAAAAAAATCAGACCTTCTCTTCACCCAGCTGGATCATCTCCTGACCCAGAGTCAGCAGCAGCACTTCGTCTCCTGCTTCGCTCTGCATGTACGAGTGATCCAGCATCAGCCTCAGCACGCTGCTGATCAACATCCCGGCATCGTCACTCAGGCTCACGTTACCATCGTCCACTGTGGAGACAGAAGAGTGCGTTAGGAACGCTCACGCTGTGGGAATAGAGGATCTAACATCTATTAGTTTCAATGAGGTTTGGGTCACACGACGCTAACACGGACGGCTCTACACGTGTACTCACACAGCAAAGCCTGGCAGGGCATCCTCATCACCTCGGACGGCTTGAGTGGAACCCCGTTGACGGTAGTTTTATTGTCCACCAGGCTGACGTTCAAGCTTATCTGAAAAGGACGAGGAATAGAAAGCCCTCAGGTACGTAGCTGTCCGCTTCCATCATTCTTAATATAAAACATTATAATGGCTCTATTAGGCCACTGTACAGAAAACACATGCATCACCTGAGGGGGGGACAAAAAAGGAGACAAAGTGATTACACACATTTATAATATACACAGTCGAATAATAATATTTGATGTGACAGAAAAGATCTGATGTAGAGCTAAAAACTGAAAGGCATCAGCTGAATGAAACATCTTCAACAAAAGTGACGAGTCAAACAGCCAATCAAAATACACATGGGGCGGGGTTAAAACCGTCAGTGAAGATGTAGTGGGTGTGTGTTTGGTTACCTGCACGTTGTAGGTCGACTCCTCATTTTCACTAAATGCAGTCACGTTAATCACATTTTCCTGTTGATACACACAACCAATTACATACACACACACACACACACACACACACACACACACACACACACACACACAGTGTTACTGAGAATGTTGCCTGTGATGGTTCCCCTTCTAGCACACAGGTCGACAGTCTTAATCGAACAATACAAATCACTATTACAACTGACATCAGGGTGCGTGACTGCAATTAATGATGATATTTAATTAACGATTCTCAAAAATGACTCGCAGGACGATTCCTAACATTACGGCTCACAGTATGAATCTTGATATGACTTGCGGAATAATTCTTAATATCATGACTTGCAGAATAATTTCTAATACGCCTTTTTTTTCACAATTTTCTCCCTAATTACAGCTCAGCCACCATCAGGGAACTCCGCCGTCAAGGATACAACAACCGACCAGGGAGGGCGGAGACTATCAGGACAGCGTGTGTGAGCTCACAGACGCCTGTGATTGGCTTATCAGTCATGATTGATGTGTGAGCGCCTCCCGTCGTTGCTCTCTGAGAGAGCTCGGCCAATCAGCTCTCTCGCTTTCAGTTCTCGACTGCAGGAGACTACAGCATCACCTGGGATTCGATTGCCGTTGCACCACTTAGAAGCCAGAATGATTCTTAATCTCACAGGATGATTCTTAAAATGACTCCCTGTATGACTCCTAACTCGACTCCCAGTATGGTTGTTAAGATTCCCAGTAAGAATCCTGACACGACACCAAGAATAGATTCCATGTAGTGATTCCCAGTAGGTTTCCATATTCATCTTCAGGTCCATCTGCCTCCCACTGACTTCCAGTATGTAATATGACCCCCTAATGCTGCATGAAGTGCCTCCATTCTTACTGCTTTGCCCCACTAACCCTTAGTGTCCCGGTCCGGCTCGGGTCAGATTACAGAACAGAACAGCACAGAAACAGCGTTTAATTCACTGTATATTACTGTGAAAATCAGGAAATATTTTTCCTACCCGCTTTCCACAAGCCCCGGCTCCTGTTTTATGATTGGCTACTGCTGCGTATTGCTCGGCAACGCCCATTCCATTGACCGAACAAGCAGCCAATCATAATGCAGACGGGGGCGGGACTTGTCCAAATACGGGTGAGGGATAAAAACAAAACATGATCTATACGTAAATCTATTTCTAGATCAATGACAGGTACAAATAATCTTTTTTTTTTTTTTTTATTCCCTGTCGTGCAACAAGCAAGTGAAGCGACACATATCTGATGTAATCGCGACATAACAGTTGGAGCAGGTCAGCCCGTGAAGCTAGTCACCTGCTAGCAACGGTCGCTAACGGATTTAAACACCGTGTTCGTCTCGCGCAGCCGCTGCTCAGGGTTTCGCCCCCCCGTGATTAAACACTCACCGTGCCGAACAGTCGCGTCTCCGCCGAAACACACACCAACACCGAAGAGATCATTAACACCAACATCCTCCAGTACGACGCCATCACTGCTAACAAAACACCAACCTCTCCTTCTTCTCTTAGGGAGCTGGACGATGACGTCGCGCTTTACCGCCACCCAGTGGAGAGGGGAGCGCACTACACACAGACTCACAGTGCACATGCTAGCATCTCTAATTAAAGATAATAAAATAGCAAGTTATCACTCAAATAATTAAATAACTGACCTGATCTGGACATGTGCAACTAATGAGCACTTTATTAGAAAGTGTAATATCTGACATCTGACGCGGTTAGTGAACTTCACACAGCATATCACACAAAGTATATCTGTCCAAACTTCTTCATTATTTAATTGAGGGGTTTCAATCAACAATCAGGCCCTTAATCCCGAGTGACGGGCAATCTTAATGCTTTAGCACACCAGCGACATCTTGGACGATGCTATGCCTCCAACAGTTTGTTGAAGGCCCTTTTCTATTCCAACATGACTGTGCCACTCTGAACATAAAGAAAAGACTATAAAGACATGGTTTGATGAGTTAGCGCAGAGCCCTGACCTCAACCCCATCGAGCACCTTTGGGATGAACTGGAACGGAGATTGCGATCCAGACCTTCTCGTGCAACATCAGTGTCTGGCCTCATAAATGCTCTACGGAATGAAAGGCCACGAATTCCCACAGAAACACTCCAAAATCTTGTCTACAGCCTTCCAAGAAGAGTATAGAAGCTGTTACAGCTATAAAAGGGAACCAACTCCATAGTGTATATATGTGGATAAAGTGTAAATGATGGGTGCTTCTTACTATTTCACTAATTATATAGTATACACAACCGCAATTTAGGAAAACCAATTGGCCTAATCTGCATGTCACTGAACTGTGGAGGGAACCTGAAGGAAACCCACCAAGCACAGGGAGAACATGTAAAGTCCATGCACACAGACCCTGAGGTGGGAGTTGTGTATATATATATATTCACTATAAGTTTATTACTTTTTTTTATTTTTTTTTTAAACAATAATCAGAAAGGTGGTGCATGGTGGCATAGTGGTTAGCACTGTTGCCTTACACCTCCAGGGTCGTGGGTTCGATTCTCGCTTTGGGTCTCTGTGTGGAGCAGCAAAATGCTCAAAGTGCAGCTCTGATACTTCAGGCTGCAGGGATACTAGGAACTATCTGCTTACAGCTTCCTGTTTTCAAAGAATAGTGAGGATATTAAATGTTGGTTGACGTCACCTCAAGCATCCGGTGTAATTTAATATTTTATGGTGGGGATATAAAATATTAAATTACACCGGATGCTCTTCCTGACGCAACCCTCTTATTTTATCCGGTCTTGGAACCAGCACTGCATCCAGTGGCTGGGGTTCGGTGATTTGGCTGGGAATCGAACCTGGGCCTTCTGCGAGAAACCTACCACTGAGCCACCATCATTTATTTTTTTCTTACCTATTTTTAGAACAGTCTCTCTTAGACTCTTTGTCCATCGTAAAAGAAGGGAGAAAGAATGCCAACACACTTTACTGGGTAAAAAAGGTGCTAAAAATTGACGTTTATGCAATGGAACAATGGAAAGCCCTGGTGTACAAATAACTCACAGACATTTATCACATCGACACAAAGGATATACACTGGAACCTTGGCTTACAAATTCAATTAGTTCAGGAGGCACTATATTAAACTATTCCCAATACTATAATCGTATTTTTGCATATAAAACAATGAAAACATTTAGAGAAGACATATAAATAAAGTAAAATATGAAATACATAGACATTAAATCCTGCCAAAAAGCTTCTTATGCAATCCAAATTTCTTGCAGAATTTCAATTCTTAAGGTGAAAATGCGTAAGTGAATGCATTCGTATGCTCAGGTTCTGCTGTAAGTGCATACAGTGAGTCTGAAGATAAAGTGCCCTCTGTCGGTGTAATATTATTAGAGCTTCTCAAAACAGAACTACTCTCAGGTTTATATCTAATACTGTTTTGTGTCTGTTGTACTTATTGCCTTTTTTTTTCTGTCTGGGCTTTAATTATAACTATATGCATCTGGGCTGTGCCAGTGGATTTTGTTTATTATTATTAATAATAATAATAATAATAATAATAATAATAATAATAATGTGTGTTAATGCTTCAGTTAAAATCTTCCTTAGATGATGCATTTTGAAATCCCTTAAACGTCCTCAGTTTCACTCCTCTTTCAAACACGAGGGGCTCTTCTTATATGAGGTCACATTAGATAGAAAAATCTAATTGGCTTGTTTAAACCCCAGCCAGTACAAAAAAGAACGTAAAGCAGGGAATATATGTTCCTCCTATTGTTTTTACTAGAGACCCATCTGAATGTCTAAAAATGACTAAAAAGTGAATTTTGCATAGTAAGTGCCCTTTATTTATATATATAACTTTGTACATACTGAGCCAGGTTTAACAGGAGAGACGTGACATTCTGAGAGGAGAAAAACAACAGCAATAAGTATACCATCATGCGCTCTCATAGGTACTGGAATGTAAGAAAAAAAGTCAATCAAACATATTAAAATATACATATTTTAACTTTTATTCACTAATGCAATACATGAAATAAGCATTCGGACACTTTTGTTATTTTAAAAAAAGTTCTAGTGGCATGAAATGTGCATACTTACTGTCTTTTGGTTTTGTCTTGATGACTATGAATTTGTAAAGTGTGTACTCACAAATTCATAAATTAGTTCACAAAGATAGATTTATATTTATAGCTTAAAAACTATTCAGTCAAAGTGAAGTTAATATTTACACTGAAGTTTATTAAAGATGAAAAATGTGTCCACACACTCTCTCTTCACCATGCACTATGCATGCACACAGACGACTACTCCATGTGTAGCGTTGATTTCTATGCTAACTACAATCTTCAGGGATGAGCCGTGCACTCAGGCTTACATTTCATTCACACATAATATGGATTTCTCCTCTAGCAATAAACCATTTTTCTTTACAAGGGAGTTAACATTTCTGATGATGGCATTCTGGTCAAGCATAAACATAAGCATTAGAGCTGTGCGATTTGAATTGTTTCTGCAATGACAGGGATTCACATTGCTCTTTGTGCTCCGTACTCGGGTACGCGTGCATATTTACACCCTCCAATACAGCAGGTGGCAGTATGCACCTACTTGGTTTGTGAGCCGCCATTAAACACAAGACAAGAAGAGAACGAGGAAGTTAACCTCCTCACTACGCCTGATATTATAAATATTTCAGAAGAAATGTCAAGAGCAACATCCTTGTGTGCCTTCCTACTTATCAGCTATGGCTGTGTAGGTCAGAGGATGAGATGAAGCGTGCTACACGCACAGGGCTTTTAGAGCAGACCGACGGCATCTAAACTGAAAATTACTTACGTTATCAGATACGATCGACCGCCATATCTGATTTGATCAGTGTCTGAGTACGCCGTATCGTTCCTGAGACTACCTTCTCCAGCAGACTCGGGCACGGTTCCAGAGTGTGGAACGATCGGGTGATCGATCTGATGAAAATGAACCAGACTTTGGGGTTCGAGTGGCCCTAATGTGAAAACGCCCTTAATCGAGCTGGGTCAGCTTTCGATTCAGAATCAAGCCATGCTTGATTGGCTTGAAAATAAACCCTTATGTTTGAGCAGGGCTACACATGTAGCCCAACTGTAACACGTGTTTGTAGCCCACCCCAACTGTGATACTTTCTGCCACCTTGTGGTACAATCAAGTAATGGCTTTCAAAATATGTTGGCTTTCTTTGAAAAAAAAAAAAAACTATAAAAAAAGTTTTGATTGTAACTACGCAGCAAATTAATTGTTTGTAAATATTTTTCATATCAAATACTAGAAATATATAAAAACCCCCAGTGACGTGAGTTAGCAATGTGATCTTGAACCTCCAGGGTCTGGGTTCGATTCCCACCTCAGGTCTGTGTGTGTGGAGTTTGCATGTTCTCCCCGTGCTTGGTGGGTTTCCTCCAGGTATTTTGGTTTTCTGGGATAAAAAATATATATATGAAAAAGACATATATAGATCTACATTGTGTATCTTTATTGGTACAATACACAATGTAGATCTGAAGAGCTGAATATTTATAATTAATTAATTTGCTGCAAAGTAAACTTTATATTCACTTTCTATAGCTTTTTCGATGTAAACCCGACATATTTTAACAGCAATCATTCGACTACACCACAAGGTGGCAGCACGAACCATAGACGGGGCTCTGATCCCTATTTTGTGCCGGTGTCGCTTCTTCTTCTAAATTTATGAGCGGTTGGTGCAATACCGCCACCTACTGGACTGGAAGATAATCACGTTATACGAAATATAACGTTTACAAAAACAAAGAAACAAACAAAAGTTACACGCATTTACAAAATGAATGCATATTATATATGTTTAGTTGTTTTTAACACTTTAAAACCTGTCAAAAAAACAAACTGTAACGTAGCTGCTTGAGAGGAACCAAACAATAAACATTAGTGTTATCTAATCAAATAAATAAAATAAAGAAATAAACAAAGAAATAAATGCCCTAAATTTAATCTGATCGACAGTCGGCCTATGACTTACACATCACTTACACATAAGCATCACTTACAGTAGATAGAGGTCTAGATATAGCTCTTCTGCTCCTTTTTGTTCACAAATTGCATATTTATAAGTACACGACATTTGAAGGTATTAATGATGTGTTAAAATTTAAAGTAAATATGCACAAATTAAACCAATCTATCATGCCATGCAGTACACAAGCGCTGCCTATCATTAACCTGTTGCATGCATGGGGTGTGTGCTCGTTGCATGCGCTTTATATGCAGTGTGTGGAGCATGTTTATTGAATGTGGATGTGTGTGTGTGTGTGTGTGTGTGTGTGTGCTGGTGACGGGGGATGGACTGAAACTGATTCTTGATTCCTGAATCTAGAATTTATGCACACATGCCTTTCGAAAGGTTCATCTCTCTCATCACCAGAGTAAATAATGTACTAACTCCTATTAAAGGTGAAGGGGATGTCATCATCATTCATCATCACAGAAAGAAAAAGTCCACCCATAATATTAGCATACAGTGAGGATGTGAAAGCCTGGCATCTTCCTTCCTGCTCTGCTCTTTTGTGAAATGGACATAAAGCAGTGCCAAACTGCCCCTGGCACAACATGACCCTTAGACATATTTGCTTCCGGCCCGCAGCCCCCACGTTCTGATCCCAACTTCCTGGAATATGCAAAGAGAAAAATTTGCTTTGTACTACAACTACAATGCTCAAGTTCAAGTACAAGGGGTGTTCAAGTCAAACTGGGATTTTTTATTTTTTTTTTCACTTGGATATGCTTGGATACTATCAATGTAGAAAGTTTTCTCTTTCTGAAACACTGGCCTCCCAGGAACTCGAATCTTTAAAAGCCCAATTTATGTGGAAATGGTTTGCAGCCAGGCCCGGACTGTATGAGTGATGTGGCAATAACTTCCTGTAATGTGCAAGTGGAGTTGGTGAATGATTGTATGTGTCACCTCATTCACATGAGACGTATAGTCTTCTTTAAAAGTCTTTCTTTAAAAGTTAGTCTTTCTTTTTGGTGCACCATTCAGATGTTTAACTGTGAGTCTCATCACCTACCTCATTCATGAGAAATCTCATTACAAGTCCCAGTTTGACTTGAACGCCCATCATGCATCTTTCCAGAATTTCAGTGCAAAAACAGTGCTGCTATTTATATTTTTAATGCATGAATGTATATCTGTATCTGTACATGTCAGAATAAGACCTCATATTCAGTAACATCGTTGTTCCAGATGACTCGGGTTATCAGGACCAGCAGCTGTTGGAGCAGACTGAAGAAGCTGAAGTGTATCTCCATCGTGATACCACTATCTGGACGACGTCTCCGGTATAAGCAGCAGGAGCGGCTGTTAGGAATAAATGGACCAGTATATGACGTTGAAGAGAGTGTAAGCTCCGGGAAAGATCACACGCGAGTACTTGTCTATGGCGTGCGTGTCGATCCAGAGGCTGACGTAGGGGCGGGACTTTCCGACTCGGCTGTTAGCGCCCCGCTCCTTGTCCATGGCCAACTGCACCAGCATGTGCTCGCGCTTGTCTCCGTTCACCTCGGACACGCCGTAATGACCTGTAGTCATGGTGTCCATCTCGCTGTAGCTGCTGCTCATCATCATGTGGCCTGCGTGAGACATCCCACATGTGCACGGCAGCTGGAGGTGGTGGTGGCGGGGGGGGGGGTGTTCACAGATGAATACTCGTTATAAATATGGCACGTTAATTTAGGAAGTAATAATGCTAGTTATTTAAATGTTTCTAAAAGAAAAAAGAAATTGAAATGTAAAAAATCTTCTATCGCTGACCCAAACCTTTAATCACATCTCTGATCTACAAGATAAATGATGTCACTTAGTTTATATTCCATGGCTTAATTTATAATCAAATGTAAATACTTAATCAGAAATATTTTAAAGTTAATTATGCAATAAAAAAAGAAAAAAACATCTTGTGGCCCACCTGCAGTGCTCTTGTTGCCCACTAGAGGGCCCACACTTTAGGAAACACTAGTCCAAATTATTTACTTATCGTCTATATCGCTTAATCCTGTACACAGGTCGCGGGAGGTGCGAGGCGACAGTGCTAACCACTACGCTGCCGTGCCGCCCTAGTCTAAATCAAACCAAACAAACTGTCTCCAAGTAAAACAGAAAGACTCCAATTTAATTTCATCCACGTGTTCATATCACCTTTAACAGTCTGACTGTAGGCCCCACGGCTTCATCTTACCCTCTCTCTGAGCTTCCTCTCTCTGCGCTCCTGCAGAGTGGACAGGTAGTTGACAGCCGCGTACTCGATGACGGAAAGGAAG
Organism: Leiocassis micropogon; assembly: GCA_028565275.1. NCBI lineage: Eukaryota > Metazoa > Chordata > Actinopteri > Siluriformes > Bagridae > Leiocassis > Leiocassis micropogon. The sequence goes on from JAOVVA010000026.1 coordinate 3,345,979, forward strand.
ACGAAGACGAAGCTGACCCAGAGGTAAATGTCTACGGCTTTGATGTAGGACACTCTGGGCATGGACGCATTTACACCTGTGATGATGGTGGACATGGTGAGCACCGTGGTGATGCCTGAGGAAGTAACACAAAAAAATAATAAAAAGCTATGAGTATTGGGTGAAATATAGATTTAATAGGGTTCTTTCCCATTTTTTAAAAAATATACTTGGTGAAGTAAAGACATGATGGAGTATAACGCCAGTATTACAAGACTCACAGTTATGTGAATTTCATACCCTGAATGTTTTCGAACCATATTTAAAGTATCTTAAAGAGTAAAATGAAGGAATTCATAAAAAAATGCTATAAAAACAAACCAAAAAAAAAAAAAGGATATAAAATCTTGGTGTCTTACCAAGAGGGACCCTGGCAGGGACGGCACGGCGGTCGATCCAGAAGGACACCCAGGACAGCATGACCATCAGAGTGGCGGGAAAGTAGGTCTGCAGCAGGAAGAAGAAAATGTGACGTCTCAGGGTGAAGGTGATGTACAGGCGGTTGTACCAACCTGCGAGAGGAGAGTGAAAGTCAGTGTTTGTTACTCCTAAACATCACTGCACCCTAAACATGACTGCACCAGCAGTGTGGCTTTATAAGACTTGGACGGTGTTCAGTAAAGTGCTTCAAAACTATGTTCAGGATTAAAACTTTCTCAATACTTATGAACGATCAGAAAGATAAGTTATTACACAGCAACCGATTTTTAACCGTAACTGAATTGATCATGACTAATTAAATGTACTGCGTTCCTTATAACATTCGATTTCTCACTTAAAAACCAAGCGCACCATTTAAACACTACCAACCAACTACATTTTTACTGACTAGCACTCATACAACATCATTATTATTTCTTAACAAACGTCTTAGTAAATTATTCATTCCTACCACACGGGATGTGAATAGATTAGAGTGTACCATTATTTTCATTTAAAAAAAACAAACAAAAAAAAAAACAGTCACATTTGCCACCTCAAAAGCCTCCGAAGTCTTGAGCATCTCTTGAGCATCTGTTGAGCATCTGTTGAGCAGTTGCAAGCATGCGGGTCTTGAGCTTCGAGACAAATTAGCACTTTTGGTGCGTTGAGACTGGCGGAAGGTTGTAACGAGTGGGTTTGAGTCTAGTTCACTTGCATTGTTTGGAGGAAAAAGGTCGATTTTAATGCGTGCAGTTTGACATTCGGAAGCTGAAGCGCTCGGCACGGAATCAGTGATACTGTATCCAAAGCTGATCGTCTTCTCTGATCAAACTGAAATCCATCCAGATCAGTTGGTGCATCTTTATTATAAATGTCAAATATTTTACAAATCTCCTTTGGAGTCAGTGTAGTGATGTATGAATCATCACACAATTGAACCGTGATTCTGAATATATCACATTTCACCTCCTGCACTCTATTGGCCACAGCTCAACACGAATCTGTGTGACTTACTGTAATACCTGACTCGATATGATGAGTCGCATGTGACTAATGAACGCTTCCTTTTTATTCTTTTTTTAAATCTACTTGCCTGGAAGCCTTATTCTACAATAACAAGATTAGCAAAGAGAAAGGATGAGATTCACTTTTACAATTCCAGGTCAAGAGCAAGACACCTTACTAAATGACTAGAGCTGTGGACTCTCAATTCCATTTGATTGCGAGCTTCAATTCGATTTATTCCAACAGCACTAATGTTTATTGTCTGACTTGTCTTGAGTAGCTTCATTTCCTACAGGTGTGGACTATCAAAAACCACTAAAGTATTCTAATCTAATAAGCAGTGACATGCTGTGCACCATCCATCCAGAACCTCTGTAGTCCAACTAGGGACCATGTAGTGGCCTGTAGTGGTTGCTATTGTATTTATTCCCATTTTTACGACTGTAGGACCTCCAGTCAATACTCACACACTTACTGTAGTCACACACACTATGGGAAATTTGGGAACGATAATTTGGGAACAAATCTGCATGTCTTTGGACTGTGGGAGGAAACCGGTGAACCCAGAGGAAACCTCCCAAGCAGAGGGAAAGCATGCAAAGTCTATGGACACAGACCCAAGGTGGGAATTGAACCCACACCCTGGAAGTGCTAGGCGACAGTGGTAACCATTAATTTTATATTTTATATTTAATATTACTTAGCAAAAGATTTTTTTTCCAAAATCTTAATCAATTAAGACTGATTCTTCTTCTTCGTCTTTCGGCTGTTCCCTTTCAGGGGTCGCCACAGCGAATCATCTGCCTCCATCTAACCCTATCCTCTGCATCCTCTTCTCTAACCCTAACTAACTTCATGTCCTCTCTCACTGTATCCATAAATCTCGTCTTTGGTCTTCCTCTAGACCTCCTGCCTGGCAGTTCCAACCTCAGCATCCTTCTGCCGATATATTCACAATCTCTCCTCTATATGTCCAAACCTGCATTAATTGGCGTTGATAAACAGCTCTAGAAATGTCCAGGATATCGAGCGGAAACTGCACTGGTGGTGTATAACAAAAGGAAGTAGGACATTAGTGTTCCAGACTCACTAAGCGGTACCTGTGCTGCTGTAGAAAGCCAGTTTGGTGGTGGTGTGAAACTCCTGAATCAGGAACTGAGAGAGTGAGATCTTATCATCTGTCTTCAGCGAGTCGTTCCCTTTCTTCCAGTACAGCATCAGATCATCGTCTGTGTACGCGTCTATTAAGAAGCCAGAAATTATCAAAGGGCCAGTTTATACTGAATATAAGACACTAAATATCATGCATGCACTATTTGAAGCGCTGACTTCAAGGGGTATGTTTGTCCAGCATCTATGAGTTTCTAATAAAATGGTTTTTCTTCTAAAAAAAAGTAGACACTCACAGCTTTCGATCTCCAGCGAGCATGTTTGGGTGTCAAGAGGAAAGTGGCTGAGGTCCATGTTACACATAGCTGTGACCGTGACCCTGAAAATGTCAAACATTTATAACTTTAGACACAACAACTCGCGAAATCCTAAGCCTACTGAATTGATCATGCTTCAATATTGATATGCACTCGTTCAGCAAGCGTCTGATCCTTTTGCTGATTTTTGTCTCATCAACTTGAGATGGTTGACCTTAATGATGAACTTTTTACAGCTGCTGTATTGTAAATGATACCAGTGATTATTTAATCAATAATAATCATGCATTAAGTTATTATATAAAAAAAAATACTATACAGTACATGCATGATTATTGAATATAGACTTTACATGGAAATTTGCTTTCTATAGTATACTGATAAACACTCATACAGAAATCGTTTAGTTTCAGACTTTCCCCCAATTAACATTCCATAAATATATATTTTTTTCTCTTTATATAAAGGTTAGGCAAATATTAGGAAACGCCCAGCTGTGTTTGGCTTGAATGCAAAACAGATGCAGTATCAGCCTGGAGATTAACCCCTCATCTATAAGCTAGACTTGTGTTTCCCACAGTCGAGTCACATGGCCTAACATCTGCACATCCCACAATTCCCGGAATAGAAGTAGCTTTACCACCGTGCATGTCCTGTATGGTGGAGATTTAACTAATATCAGCTTCAGAGGCTCGAATAACACTGGAGTTAAAGGGTGACATCACATCACAAGGGAAGCACTAAAACCCCACGGACAATCCATTGCCCAGGAGATTATCAGAGCTTAAACGTGCCACAGTCCTTCATGTAGTGATTATGGTCTACTGATTGAATTCAGCACCCTGATAGTTACAGAACTCAGAATGCTTTTAAATCGGTTCGGCAGACAATTAAGAAGTATATATATATATATATATATATACTGTATACAGTACTGTGCAAAAGTCTTAGGTACCATATTACTGTATATGCTGCACCAATTTTGTTATATATGTTTATCATGTCTATGTACAAAATCATTCAGTATTTTCATATACTGTATAACTTAAAAATGTATAAATCAATAACATTACAGGAGAATATATGCATGGCTGTAAATAAAAAATATATATAGTACAAGACAGACCAGTTTTCAGATGGAAACTAAAAACCTAATGTACGCTCCTGAATTTACATAAAAATATAAAGGAGCGAGTGTGACAAAGTTACCAGAAGAACTCATATTCTCCAGCATGCTCAGTAAAACCTAA
>JAOVVA010000026.1:3353891-3366227 GCA_028565275.1 Leiocassis micropogon
TAATCTGCATAAAAGAAACTTCTATAAAGAGCAATAAAGAGTAATAAAATAAACAGTCAATATTTGGAGTGAAAACTTATTGTTTAAAATCAGGAGTTTTAGACACAGATTTGTGCAGTTTATAAATAAAACAGCTGTTAGGTTTTACTGTCCATCCATGTTTATCTATTCAGGGTTAATGTTATGGCTGATCAGTTCTGTAAAAAGTTACAAGACTCACCTTCTGTTACATTAATTGCAAAGGAGTTTCTGGTTTAACGAAACATGTTCCCTTCGTACGATACATATTGTAAGACCGAGTGATACAGTACATATTCAGCCAAAACATGGTATTGGTCCTTAAAAGTGTCTCATCTAGGTAAAAAAAATGAGATTTTCAGACAGGATCATTTAACACCATTTTTCATAATACTTAATGCTTCTTATCCCCTGGTTCATGCTTCATTTTTTAAATTTGTAAATATGCATTTTAATTTTCATTTTAAATGATTATCGTTTGAAGCGAGACGCTGAAAAATGGCCAGTTTTGGGGCACATATAAGATCATCTCTCCAAAACGGCGAGATGAGCAATGTGAAATTTGGATTCAAGGATGCAAGATTGGTCACTTCAATGTTGCATAAACTTCAGAAAAAACTTCTTAGGCACGCACATTTTCCATACTATATACTGTATATAACAAAAAATAAATAAAATACATTAAAATGATTGCATTTTTAAAACAAGTACAGCTTTAGTATCATTTGTTTTACCTGACGCTGTAGAGTACTTTGCCATCGGGATAAACCCTGAGCATGACGTTGTCCGTTGTCGTATCGTGGATGAAGGAGCGTTTGGAGTGGACGAAGAACATGTCAGGGACCCAGATCTTCTTTACTAACCGGCTATCGAAAGTCATGCTCTGGTTGGTCTTTCCTGCGTAGGACAGACGCTCGTCTTTCCAATAGTGCCTCAGGTACAGAGTCATGGTGAAGTCCTGACACACACAACAATGAGGTATTCAAGGTATACAGGTACCTTCCTTGCTTATTTTTACCTCGATTATGAACATATATATTGTTGTACAATAATCACATCCCATTTAGATGTGCAAAAGTCTGCACAAAAATTGCATTATAAGATTGCAGTGCCGTAAACGTGCCAAAAATGAGGAGAGACTCTCTTACCATATCCACTTCAGAGATAGTGTCCAGGCTTTCGACTTGGACATCCACACCCACGGGGACAGCTGGGCCTGGAAACAAAATTGAGAGATTTTCGAAGGTTTCGGAGGTTACTAAAAGAGCTTGGTTTATGATAGGGCTGAACACAAAACCTTCTACAGGGGCGGCAACGTGATGGACAGCTAAGAAACCAGTATGGATTCTACGAGGGGCGTTCATGTCAAACTGGGACTTGTGATGAAGTTTCTCGTAAAAACGATTGACATTTACAGAATACTTCAGGCACAGTGCGGCGATGAGACTCTTAGCAGCAGTAAAACAATTTAATGGTGCAAATGTTTTAAAGAAGGCTGTACATCCATGAAAGATGTGGAGCATTTGATCTTGAAATCGATGGACAACTTGTCGCCAACTTTCAATCATGAACACCACTTGCATGTTACAGGAACTCAGCTGGGAGTTATTGCCACATGCACCTTATAGACCTAGCCTTGCTCCATGCCATTTCCACAAGATTGGAAAAGATTGGAAATACAGGGAGTTTTTACTCTCATAACTGTTCTGTTATTCTGTACAACCAAAAAGTCCCTGTTTCACTTGAACACCCCCCAAAAAATGTGTTACTTTTGACCCTGAAATTGTTGATGAATAGAGACTCCATATTCTTCACCAAAAAAAAAATTTTTTTAGAACTTATACTCTATTATTTATGTTCATCTGACTTATAATTTTACCTCCAAAGCCAGGCCGCATTGTGAAATCATGGTCCTCTATCCTGAGGATGTGCTCAGATTTCGGCACCGAGCCCTTGGTGATGTCGGGGCTCCTTTTCAGAATGGGACTTTCAGAATACAGGATTAAATCACAGATAGTTAAAAATGAAGAAGACAATTTGTTGAGATGATCACAGCACAAAAGTCATCAACAGGTGGTAGAGTGGGCATTACAATGATCTCTCTCGCTATGTGTAACAATTGATTTACTGTTTGGAGATGCGAAGCAGATGCAAGTCCCTTATAATGTGCCTTAAAATGACAAATGTAAAGGTGACCTCAGCGCTAGGAAACTCCTAAAGACATTTTACCACGGAACAGGTGCTACAGGTACCATGGTAGTCCATTGTACCTTGATATTTATTTGTCATGACCATGGTACTTATTTGCTGATACAGTACTTGATCCACACTTCATTCTACCAAGGTACAAACTTTGATACAATGGTACATGTATGGTACATACTGTAGTTGACCATCTACTATGGTATTGCACTATGGAGCATATGACTGGATACTGTAAAATGAAATAATGCATGTTTATGTCCCTCAATAGTAATATTTATATAGTATGCTACCATTGCATTTATGCAACATTAATTGAATACCATAGTGTATAAATGAATAATAGGCAACTGCCGGTACTATACCATACCAGTAGTACTAACGGTATGTAGTGTAGAAATATACCATATTATCTCAAATGTAGTGTAGAAATATACCATATTACATTCTTGCTGAACTTTCCAATAAGTGCCATGGTATTCACCAAAGTTTGTACCACGGTACCAAATGAGGAGCCACAATACTGTACCTACCCTGGCGCTCTACTGTATATAGTCCTGTGGTGCGTACCATGGTAATGTCTAAAATACCACGGTAATACTATGGTATATTATGGTATGTACTATAGTTTAAAAAAATTATGTGAAGGAATAACAAGGTACAGTATCTGATTACCTTCCAGACTTCTGAATTCCTCCCTCTGTTCTTGTAGCATCTCTCCGTGATCTACAGCAAACTCAAAGTGAGGTTATATTGCTTTTCTTTTATCATTATATGTAAAAGACATTCATTTTACACTATACCAGTGTTAAATCTCATCAGTCAGAAGTTGCTGATGACTCTCTTATCCAGAGCGACTTACATTTTATTTCATCATACATCCGAGCAGTTGAGGGTTAAGGGCCTTGCTCAGGGGCCCAACAGGGGCAATTGGTGGTCATGAGGTTTGACCCTGGGATCTCCCCAACTGTAGTCCAATGCCTTAACCACTGATCTACCCCTGACCCCTAAAGTAAACCCTCATCACCAAAACTTTGCAGCTGAAGATGTTTTTCCAATCCTCAACTGTCCAGTTTTATTTCTCACTGTAAACTCAGATGCCTGTTCTGAAGGGAAGTGGAGCACAATGTGCCCGTTTTCTGTTCTAGCTTTTACCAGGTTGTGCGTGCTGAGATTTTTCAGAAACCCGGCACAGTTTGCAGAATGGGTGTTTGAGGTACCGTAGCCTTTCTGTCAGCTTGAATAACTTTGGCTGTTCTTCTCTGTCTTCTCGCATCAACAAAGTTGCACTCACTGGCCTTTTTTTTTTTCCAATGTGCTAAACCAGCACATTGGGCATCAGGGGTTAAGTCACTGAGATTTCAATTCTTAATGCATAAAGTGACCGGAATTTGCCTGATTTACTGCATTGTGTTGATTGGCTGAATTGCAGAAATGATCAGTGTTAATATTAAAGTGACCCATTTATGCCCTTTTTCCCTCCCACTTTTATTGCTTGTCCCTGGTTTAGAAGTGTAAAAAAAAAAAAAAAAAACTTTATGCAGAAATAACTCTCACCCCTGAAGGTCACAACAAATGAAAGAAATTGAAGTTGTCTCCAGTGATGTCACGGGTGATTATGAGACTTGTGACCTTTTCAAATCCACCAGAATCCAGCGTTTACACAACGCATAAAGGGGTGGAAAATGCGAACAGACGAACGGTATTACGCAAGAACGCAATATGGTCAGGTAAATAAAAAGCAGATGAGGCCCTGACACTAGTTTAATCTGCGATCTGAAGACTCGAGTCACCTCTGGATATGGCGCGGTATAATCGGATTAAAGATAAGACCTTATTATAATAAAAAAATGTCATTCCCGCATATGTTTTAATAAATATATATAGGCGCAAATTCAAAATGCAAATAAAACAAGTCGATGGAAGATAAAACCGTGAATAAATGACAAGTGTTATATAACGTCACCCACTAACACACGCACGCATGTACTGTATACTTTCTTTTGCGCTCCTGACTGACACTGCTGTAAGCGCTTCGGTGCCCTGAGCGCGCTGCTCTATAGGAACTGGTCGCTCTAGATCTCGTCTCGTGTCGTGTCTGTTTCGCACAGCCCTGCAGAGGGTCTCTCTTTCTGTCACATAATATCTCTACATCACTTCATGATGTGCAGGGTCGTGACTTTTGCGCAACCTCACGCGAGTGAATTCGGATAATTGCTATCTCTATCCCTATTTCTGTATGCTAGTCCTGTATCTGAGTGGTGTAGTGCGCTGTAGCGCTGCCGCATGATAAGTACATATGGGATACTAATAAAGTGGTCACTGAGTAAACAATCATGTTCAATATTTGTTCAATATCAATATGGCAGAGACTGTTTTCAGAATAAGACGTATACGGCGGTACATCAGCATACAAATATCATCCGTTCTGGAGGCAAATTCTTAAGGTGGAATTTCATATCGTGAAACGCCTTGTCCCATAGAAAGCAATGTAAAATTTCAGTTCTTAAGGCGTTTGCATGCCGAGGTACCACTGTATATACTGTCAACTGGGAATAAATTTGTACTGATTCGCAAAACACTCTTCCTTCCAAGGTTATTGGAACGTTGTTCTTGATTTTGCAACGTGACAAGGGTTAGAATGTTTTATTTGATCTATTTATGAAGATCTTCGGCTGAATTACCGTAAGCCATACCATGCCTCATCATGTTCTAATCCCAACCAACCATGTCAACCATGTTCTAACATAAGTTAGTATACTGTATAATGTCATCTTCAACCCATCCAACCTGCATTGCTGGGGTCTGGTGGAAACACTAACCCAGCCTTTCTGTCAGAGAGGAGAAAGTCCTGAACACCTGAAGAAAGGTGATCCTACTGATGGTATAACCACATACTAGTGGCCTTGTGAATGCAGAGGGGGATGAAGGACAAACCGCTTCCCTCGAAAGGTAGAGTGGTTTCACAGGGCTGTCCCTGTCCCTTGGTACGGCATATTCTACACTCAGTGTGACAGAAAAGAGCAGAAGGAGAGCCATGTCTGACAACACAAAGGCAGAGCGGATCCATGGCTTGTCACTTGGGCAGGAGTGTCTGATGTTGAAACACACAAAGCACCCGAGGACCCTGGAATATATTTTTTCATATATAAATAATGTAAACATCAAAAGATTTTTCTCAAAAATAATGCTTAAATTTACCCTAGTGGCAAACGAAGTATTAAACCCAGGTTTGTCTTATACCCAGAGAAAGCAGAACTCTTATGTGTGCCCTTCATAGATGTTCAAATTCAAAAATAAATTTCCAAAATTATCTCTTTTATAAACAGCACATTTTATGATATAGGGTTAGAATATGCAGATGGTCTCTCATACTATAGAAATGATTCAATATTAGAAAACATAATTTGTCGCTTTATCCTGTATACAGGGTCATGGGGGTGGGGTACAAACCAGTACATTTCATTTTAATGCACTTCAAAAGGAATTTGCTCTGTGATCTTTTTTAACTAAAACATTCAACAAATTTTGGGCTGCACGTTGGTTTTACATATGCAGTTTTCCCAGGGAAGACATTTCTCTGGGAGATGTTTTTCAGGACGAGTGTACATGTGTATTAATCAGAAGAGTGTTTCATCATTTCATCATTTCTCTCCTTCAGGTGACATTCATTTGGCTGATTAATTCGGCTTCTTGTCTGGGTAAAGCGCATTGGATGTTCCACGCACACTCACACACACATACACAGAAATGCACAATCCTAGAGCTTGCAACTAATGAATGTAATATGTGTGTGTGTGTGTGTGAGAGTGTGTAAGTGTGTGTGTGTGTGTGTGTAAGTATTCAGTTAGTTAATCAATTAATTAAAAGCACAACACTTGCAAAATTCAGCTGATTTCAATTACATCATTCATCCTTCTTGCCTCTCTCATTAATAACAACTACAACATATCCACCGAGATTAACCTTTACCCTCGGCTGTCAATGAAGCTACATAATCATGAGCTCATTAAAAAAAAAATACAGCACCAGCAGAATTGGCACTCTAGGAACAACATCTATTGCAATAACAGCATCTATGCACATGAAAAGGAGACACCCTGTGTGAATTGCATATGCTTTTAGAAAAAGAGTTCCTACAATGATTTGCTGGATGATTAGTTGCAGCTCGAGCATTTTAAAGCTATCCTAAAGGGAAACCATCTGTTGTAGAGTTCTGCTACATAAAAGATAGTTCCCGGAGATGAAAAAAAAACAACAACAACCAAGAATAGAAGGAATTGAAGGTAACTACAAGGTGCTATATAACATAGCTGTGAGTAACGCAGACACTAAAATGAGTGCAATGTATTGTTATTATTATTATTATTACCATTATTTTTATTATTATTAATTACTGTGGCATCTTGGTCCAAGAATAGAATGTTCATATTGCATAAAAGAATGCAGAAATAATTTTGGAATCAATAGTTAAATCGATGATTTGTTCGTTTTTAAGACCTACAATAAGAAGTGCAGTGTGCAAAATTTTGAAAAGAAAAATAACATGCAAGAAAATTATGAATATAAATAGTAAAATATATTTTCAGTTTGCAAGCTGACAATATTTCCTGTGCACAGGACACTCTATATAGAATGTACCATGTGGCCCTTTAATATGAAGCCAATTTATTGTAGAAATATGAATGCACACTTTAAGGGGGGAAAACCATATGTCTTGTAAATCAGATTAACTTGAATGTGCAAGAATGGAAGGATCACATTACAAATGAATAAGAGTTAATATAACATATTATATGAGCATATTAATGTTCTAATCATGCACGATCTCACTGCACGCTGGATCCTGCAGACTGGTTTATTGCACTAATATCACTAATACAGATGGATGTTTAAATGCTCCACTCTCACCTGAGCTGGCTGGAGGTGTGAAGTCCTCGCGCTGTGATTCGAGCCTCTGTGCAGCGCGCGACCAGCAGCGCCAGAGACAGCAGCGCGAGCAGGTCCGCGCGCATCGCGGCTTCACATCAAAGCGCGGATCAAAGAGTACAAGTGTAATTAGGTATTCTTTTTTTTTTTTTTTAAGACAATGATGATAAAACTCTCTTGAAGTTTGCGCTTCGCTGGAACAAATGTGTTACACGCTCACACTACACCTACAGGGGAAGAATCACCCGCCCCAAACTCAGTCCGCGTATTAATACCCCGGCTCAGTCTCAAACCCCGTCCTGCTCCCTACACAGTAGGCTGCCTACGGTGGCGCAGTGGCTTAGTGGTTATCACCGTCACCTTGCACCTCCAGGGTCCGTGTTTGAATCCTCGCCTCAGGGTTGGAGTTTGCATGTTCTCCCCGTACTTGGTGGGTTTCCTCCGGGTTCTCCGGTTTCCTCCCACAGTCCAAAGACATGCAGATTAGGCTAACTGGTGTTCCCAAATTGCCCCTAGTGTGTGTGTGTGTTGACTGGAGGTCCTACCACAGTCGTAAAAATGTGAATCAATACAATCGGTCAAAACAGTATTGGTGCTGATTTTATTTTATTTTTTATGCTATACATATAATACAGAACATGTGTGAGGCCAAAGAAGATTCTTCTGAAGTTTATGCAACATGGAAGTGACCAGTCTTACTTCCCTGAAATTTCAAGTTGTGAAATTTGGAGAGATGATTTTTCAGCGTTATGCTGTCTCGCTTCAAACAATAATTTAATATGCATATTATCTATATTTCTTTGAGTATTGCTATTAATATTGGTGTAAGCTTCCACAAGCGTATGACCTGTAAAAATGGTTGCTTACATTAAAAAAGCATTCTGTGCAAAATTAAATATTTTTTTCCCCCAAATTGCCAACGACAGTGGTTTTGTTTAAATGCTCCAAATTAGACACACATCTTATTTTATGTAGCCATAGAACATAGAAAACTATAGTTTATTTGGTTAAAATTGCTTTCTGTAATCTACTCAGTAAATTATTGTTAACACATATACAATTAAAATTCCAGGGCTACCTCAGTGCTTTGCATTATAGATGGTTTTTGGTAAAAGCTTAAAATGCAAAAAATCTGTAGTTTCTGTAACCATGTTAAATTCATTTAGCAATATCTTAACGAATTTTGCATTTTAGAATAATAAATGTTTTTCAGGATAATGCCTTTTCATGTGAAATCTCAATTTGCCAAGATTCATAAATATAAATGTGTATGCATCTTGCATGGATCAGGAGATTAGCATGAACTATTATGATAAATGGTGTTATATGATCTAAAAATTCACTTTTTCATCTAGACGAAACACTTTTTAGCACCAAGACCAAATTTTGGCCCAAATGGATCCCTATACCTAAAACTGTTAAATCAAGTTCATGAATTGGCTGTATAGCTTACTGTATTTGCTAAAACTATCCTGAAATGTATTTCTTCTTCTTTAGGAGCAATAACTTACTTTAAAACTTTTAAATCCACAAAAATGTAGAGCTTAATAATTTTTTAAGGACAAATTTAGAGACAAATTGTAACTATTTACAATACAGTATAGCTTTTATAGTGAGACCACATCGTTTTATATCCACATACCCTGTTCATGGCGAGGTGCATGCATTTCACTTTCCTGGGGAAGGAATGGTAACCGGATGGACTATGGAAAGGAGGCAAGCCAGCAAAGGCAGTGTAATGCTTTTGGCATTGTCCTGCCATTCATGTGGATGATACTTTGGCAAGTACCACCTACCTCAATACTGTTGCAGACCAAATACACCTCTTAAGGCGTATATTCCCTAATGGTGAGGGTCTTCAGCATGATAATGCATCCTGGGAAACTGCAAAAACTGTTCAGTAATAGTTTGAGGAACATGATCAAGGGTCCAAAGTGTTGGCTTGCCCTCTAAATTCCCCATATCTCAATCCGTTCGAGTCTGGTCCATGGAGATCCCACCTCAAAACTTAAAGAATCTGCTCCAAATAACTTGATGTCAGATACCACAGCACACCTTCCTATTTTTTATGAAGTCCACGCCTGACCCCCAAGAACCCCACAACGGGGACCTACACAATATTAGGAAGGTCATTTTAATGTTATATCTAAAGCAAGGACCCCGAAGCTATGAGGTGGTAAGGCTACCCACTGTGCCACCATGCCACTATGCAGCTTCACAGGAATGCAGATGTAGATTTAGATCCTTAATGAGCAAGCCAGAGGCGACAGTCATGAGGAAATTCTCTGAAATGACAAGGAGCAAACTTTAAGAGGATCTAGGCTCAAAAGGGAACCCATAGTGGGATCAGATTGTAATGTTATTTCTCCTTGAGAACATCTTCAGCTAACTTAAAAAAATATATAAAAATCTGTAACCTTCTTGAAAAGTGATGATACGAAAGAACACTGTAGCAATTAATGTTTTTTTGCTTTTTTTTGTTTTTGTTTTTAAATATGAGGACACTTATTGCAACATTATTTTTGCAATTTTATTTCATTCTTACTGTAAATAGTGTGATTTTTCTCTGCAAAACACTAGTTTAAAAACTATTGGTACCTCTATAACAAATGAAAGTCTTTCCTGGAGAGATTAAGAGCACTACAGTATGCGTCTTTTCCCAAATTGCCTGAATGACATTTTTAAAATTATTGTGAGCAATTGTCTTCTTTGTAAATAAAAACTCAACAGAACAGAATAAACTTATTTGTGTCCATCTAGATTTTTATGTAATACTACAGTGGTTTTGTGAAAGCCGTATATTAATAGAGGAACAACAAACTATCATCCTGGGTTTTTGATAATCTTGCATTAATGCTTGCATCACTGTGACACTTATTTATATTCTCAGTCTCCACACACTTTAGATTTAATCTGCTAGCCATGTGTGATCAAGTCACTGTATGTAAAGGGGCTTATGGGCATGACGTGTGTACTTACTGGTTTTAACCAGTTGCTAGATCCTAGATCCTCTAAATGTCACATTATTCCATAACCTCACTCATGTAAGTACACAAGCATGAAGTTATGTCACATACAGTACTGTACGATGACAAAATGTGTAAAAAAAAATAAATAAAATCTGATCCTCTTTACTTTGCTGTTACAAATAAAATCATGTGTGTGTTTATAGCATTTACAGTATATATAAAATGTAGGCGACGCAGTGGCTTAGTGGTTAGCACTGTCTCCTTGCACCTCCAGGGTATGGGTTTGATTCCCGCCACGGGGTCTGTGTGCGTGGAGTTTGCATGTTTTCCCCGTGTTTGGTGGGTTTCCCCCGGTTACTCCAGTTTCATTCCACAGTCCAAAGATATGTAGATTAGACTAACTGGCATTCCCAGCCTCTTCCCAGGGGTTGATTGCGATAAAACAAAGCTTGACCAAATACACCTGTGAAAAAATAACATTTGTTTTTTTTTTTACATAATAATATATTTTAAAAATTATATATATACATACAGTATATACACACAAAAATGTATGTACAGATTTATAGTTTTTTTTATAGTTAACCATTAACAGTTTTTTTTTTAAATGTCCCTAGTGGAAGGTAACCCACTACTCACTTTTTACCTTACCAGTGGAATGTAAAAACTCAATTTCAAAGCAATCTCCATGGTTTCTAAGTGGAGCTGTCCTCAGTAGTTCCATATATCTTTAAGCAGACCATAAAGTGGCCAGCCTCAGCAGCAGATAGTGTTGTCCATTTGATGAGATGGATCAGGCAGGTCTGGAAGTGTGGAGGGAAGAAGGGGTCATGAATGCCATACTGTATGTAGTTTGACTGACAGAGAGAGCGAGAAGCACAGAATGAAGTGTGCTCACTGTTAAGTAATGGATAAGGTCAATGTATACAGTATTTAGTACATGGAACTTGTTTATGCACCCACTGGAACATCCGGACAGTAAGGCAGAAAAATAATTCAATAGATAAGAAAAGCATGAACTGGTTATAATCAATAATCGAGATCCTTTTCTGCTGCACGTGATGCAACACAAAAGTTATCCTGAGTCACTATGAGATCAGACTTACTTCTAGCTGTATGTGGTCCTAGTACAAGTATTTCTGTCTTGTTAGAATTAAGTAAAAGGAAGCTACTCAAGTGTGTTAAACTGGTGTCTCTTGTCTGGTTTGCTGAAACACAGAGGAAATTCTATAAGATAATTCCATTACCTTATAAATAATAAATATGTTTGACAGCCCTTGTGCCCCCCCCTACTGGCCTGGGGCCCCAAGCAGTTGCCCTCCTTGACTGATAAGGAGCGCCGCAATTATGTGTCAATTATGTGTCATAAACGTACCAGTGGAAAACGTATAGCATGTTTATGAATGATAGTAACAGATGAAACAGACAAAAGAGCAGTGGGCCTGAAAAAGAGCCCTGTGGAACACCAACATTTACATTTAGAAAAGTCAGCATTTACAGCTACAAACTGATAATAGTCATTCAAATAAGGCAGGAGACGAAGGAGAGGGCTGTTATTTTAACTCCTACAATATTTTCTACTCTAACCAGGAGAATAAAATAAAAAAATTATAAATCAGTTGTTCCTGATTTATATTTCTTTCTGTATTATAAAACAATGCTGAAGGCACCCAAAGTCTTCAATATTCTTCTTAAAACAGTTGATTTTGAGATGTGTCTGCTACTTATGCTCTGTAAAACTTTAATAATGGCTCTAATCTGAGGTGCTGTTAATTGGTGATTTTTGAGGTTAGCAGCAGAGGTCAGTTTTGGTCTTGCTTTCCTGGGTCTTCATGAGAGCCAGTTTCATCATGGTGCTTGATGTGTTTTGCAAATGCACCTGACAATACTGTTCTTGCAAGAACTGTTCCAGAAAGGCTGACCTTCATGTCTTAAAATAACAACTGGCTATTGTTTTTTTTACTCAGTTATATACCGCTAGTTTAAAATGTTTAGGGATGTAGCCGGTGCTAAGGGGAGAAGTGGGTATTTTTAAAAACAACCTCAATTATTTTTTGTATTACCTTATTTGCCATTGGAAGATGTTTTCTGTGGACTGTTGTCACTGTAAACCGTAATGCTCAAAGTACTTAAACATATTGAGTACTGGTAACTTAAATAACTACAATTAGTTCAAATTAATAGACCTTGATGAGTATTTAGAACTTTTTGGTATTTA
>JAOVVA010000026.1:3371277-3390546 GCA_028565275.1 Leiocassis micropogon
ATTTCAGTTGACACTATTACAGAGCAAAAAACAAACAAACAAAGTCCTCTTTCCTGAAAGTTGAAAAAACCTAAAAGGTTGCAAATTTACCTCTTAAATGGGATACATTTATAAATTTTTGTTTTTTATTCAGAATTTTTATATAGGTGCTTTGTGACCATTTCCATTGTTAAAAGATTTATACAAATAAAATTGGAAATAAAAAATCTAAATGTGAAACTTTTTATCCAACTTAAGGTTAATAAGTGCTGAAAGACTTTACTTTTATTATTGCATTTTTTTTTTTTGCCCCAAAACTTTTATTGCACGTTGAACTGATCATACACTCTTTTTTTTTCTTCTTTTTTTCTCCAGGAAATAGACTGATGGTTTTCCCCAAATCCCCACTGTTCTGATTTGAACTAGAGGACATTACCTCCCTCAATTTTCCACACACCTGCATGAAAACGATATAACATGACATGGGAAAGTTGACCTTGGAAACAAATGCACCGTTTGCAAGTTGTGATGATCTGTCCGGGACGTGCACCAAACCGCTTTGCTCCCACTACCCTAGCATACTCGCTTTTGGTCTGATCGGAAGATGTGACACATTGTGTTGAATGGCTTGAAAATGTCAACAATTTGAATAAAAATGAAATCCTGGCAATCCAAAATGAATTTCAGCCTTTTTCCACTTAAAATGAATGGGATTTTTACAGTGTACAGATGATGAGTCAGCAAAAAAAAAAATGTTCATTAAGTACAGATTTTAATTAAGTGTAGATTCGCACTCAGGTTTGCACAAATGTCCATGGTACATCGTTGCAACATACAGCCAGGTTTCCTCTATCAAATAATCCAAAAAGCAATCCTCTAGCACCAACGTTTCCCCAAGAGACCTGGCTCAGAATCAAAGCACCGACTTCCCTATTGAAGTCATCACAAGGGATCATGTTACAGTACCTGTGTGTGTGTGAGTGGTGGAGGTGTGGCTTAACCCAGTCACACACTCACACACACTCACTGAACTCACAACTATCTTAGGACCTGTGTGGGGTACAAATGGGCCGGGAAAATGAGTGTACAGTACCACCTTTGAGCCCCAACTTCCCAATTTCCCCAGGAAAGTTTGTGGAATATTTGTGAAACATGTTTCATTTACATTATATCAGTTGCTTCTGCGGTACAGAGACTCCTTCCATAAATGCAAAATAAACATCTCCCTACAGAAAGCTTTAACATAATGAAACATTTTTATTGAGACTGTTCATGTGTTGTTGTTATTATTAGAAAAAGTGCATTAACGTATAAACCTGAGATTTGCCTCGCAGGCAGAACTTCCGTTCTAGAAAATTAATCAAAACCTTCTGACAATCCAATTCTAAAATTCAGCAGCTTCTCAACATAAAAAAAATAAGTATACATCTTTGCAATAGTTAATAAATCCAGTCACATAGTTTCCTTTAGTCTTCTGCAAATTTATAGCGAAATAATGAGGTGTCACATTTATCGAGCTAAGAAGGAGAAAGAAAACCCCTCATCACAGAGCATCATTTTGGATTATGTGCCCACATAGCTCAAGTTAGGTAGGCTGTAATTATCTGAACGGTTCGGCTATTAGAGAGACGGATGCAGAGAATTCTGGTCAGAACTGTAAAGCATGTGCTGGTGCTAATTGAATTTTAAGGAGGATGAGGCTACAGAGGCTGCAGAGATTTAGCATTATGCGGAAAAAAGGTATGTTTGAGAAATGACAGCATGATTTAGAATAAAAAAGGTATTTTTTTCCCTCTCTTTTTAGAGATAAAAGTTTATTCTTACTATGTCAAATTCAAAATTGTACATCTTTGTATAATCCTATTTATTGATCAATGACTAATAATGATCATATGAATTAATTATTATGTATAATTATATTATATGATTATATATCAATGACTAATTAATGACTAATTAATGATTAAGCAATTTTAGTACCAATTTTGATCAAGATTATAAAGAGATGAGACATTAATTTTGAACTGTACGTACTGTATATGGCTCAGTGGTAGGATATGTCAAAAAAAAAAAAAATGGCCCAGATGTCTCTAGAAACAATTAAGTTTATCAAAATTTCTTCTTGTTTAAAAAAAACCTCATGGTATAGTTCTACAGAATGCTAAGATCCTAAACCAAAATGGCGCACCCGGTTAAAAAAATTAAAGTGCATGCTATTATTCATTTCTTGCTTTCGGAATGGAATGGAATTGAAACAACACGAAGGAGGTTCACGATAAACTGGTTGCCATGTACGGTGGTAATGCTCCAGCTTATGACGCAGTCTAAGTCTGTCTTCTATCTCTTGAAGAAACCACTTTATGACATGCGTTCCAAAGATGATGATGATGAGTGGAACTTTTCCTTAAGAGCCAAAAAGAAGGCTTCTTCAAACCCAGTCTCCACCAGGTCATCCATTTTTTGGGGAAGCCTTAAGATGCGTACCAAATTGACTAAGGCTCACAAATAATGTTCATTTTAAACCTCATAAACCAATCAGCCATACATTATAACCACCTGCTTAATATGGTATTCTGACACCTTTCTTGTGCATCATGTGCATCACTGAGCCTTGGCCATCTACGACCCTGTCGCCAGTTTACCGCTTTTCCTTCCTTGGATCACTTTTAGTACGTCCTGACCACTGCAGACCAGGAACATCCTGGTCATTACTTTTCTGGTGGCAAAGCGGGGAACTACTTAATATTAGGCTTTTATTAATATTAATGTTAAGGCTGCCTAGTGTATATACTGTGCTAAATAACCCTGATTTATTGATTTACTGAATATATATATTTTTAGAAAGTGTGTGAAAGCTCCAAGTGTCGTCCTCAGATCATCAGAAAGTGTGTGATTTTTTTTCTCTTACTCCTCCAAGCATTTTTGTGTCCTCCTCCCACTGATTTAGGATTCAGTCGTGCTACAGACGTTGCTACCTCTAGCTGTCAAGAGACGATTCCGATTCTGAATACAAGCAACCTGGAAGACTCCTTGAATATAATATTTGTTTGTATGAGGGATTAACTCTGCTCAGAATGCAGTCTCCAACATGGATTACTGGCTTACACACATGCATAAGATCCCTGTCTGAGAAAGCAAGATCCTCGGAGGATTTAGGAAATCTCATCAAATAAGAAACATCTCAGTTCTCTGGCATTTTTTGAGAAAGAAATGTCAAGAGAAGGTCGAGGCTCTGACAGTAAGTTTTGTTCAATTTTGGAATTAAAGTCTGTGAATTCTAATAAGGTTATAAAAAGGGAGATTTATCCAGTGCGACACCTTGTTCCGGCTTGTACAGTACTTATACACTTAGACAGTAACCTGACAACCAAGAACCTTGAAATATACTGGAGCAGAGCCACAGTTTCCATCCATCCATTAGCTTCTTATACAGTATGTGTAGGGTCTGGAACGTATTATCCCATGAAACCAAGGGCTCATGGTGGGGTACAACCTTACACTGCGGGCAACTTGGAAATGTCAATGTGAGAGGAAACCTGGGAACCTGGAGAAAACCCACCAAGCACAGGGAGAACATGCACACACACACAAAACAGATGCAAAACTCGAACCCACAACCCTGGTAACAACAAAGCCACTGTGCTGCCTGGATTCCCTAAATTTAGTGACTCTGAACATAAACCAGAGCAATGGCCTCTGTTGTGACGTCTACAGTCAAGTGACCTTATGTAACTCTTTTAGCCGAAGGTCAGTTTTTACAGACTTTCCAGATATGCCAGTTTATTTATTGTCTCTGCTCTGATTAGTGAGCTTTGAAGAAGACAGAGAAGCATGAATTCATTCCCGTTAATTAATGATGAAATTTCTGGTAAATGAAGGAGTAAAACTGACTGACATTTACAGAGGATTTCAAGCATAGTACGGAGATGTAAACATTTGAATGGTTTAAAGGTGGATGACGATCCCAGCCGAGGTGACTCGGAGAACACTGCAGTCGATCCATTGAACATTCAGCAACTGGAACTCTCGATCCTTGAAAATGGACAGATGTCTTGTCAACAACTTGCAGATGAGACGCATCTGTCTGTGTGAACTGTACACACAATCGTTCACCAACACCGCTCGGCTGGGAGTTATTGCCACAGCCCCTGTACAGTCCTGACAGTTTTTGTCATTTAAGGAGTTCCTGGGAGGCCAGCGTTTCAGACATGAAGCTGGTAATCCGATCATGGCTCTGAAGTAGAGAGGAAATGTTCTACCTTGATGGTGTCCAGGTACTAGTGAAACACTGAGGTAAGTGCATTAGTGTAGCAGGAGACTATATCGAGAAATAAAGGGAGTTTTTACTCTTATAATTGTGTTCTGTTATTCTGCTCAATTAAAATATACATATTGACTTAGATGACTCCTCGTACAGTCACATCTTATAAATGACCAATAACTAATCATCAACAGTTAAGCATTAAAATGCAATTGTCCCTACTCATTTACTGTACATAATTTGCTTTCCCTGATGAGGAAGCGTTTAGTTTGGGTTTAACATTTATATTGCATTTAAAAAGGCCATACTGAAAAGTCTCGTGAGAAGTAACCCCGAATAAATCAAATCACACTCTCACACCTGCCTCGTGAACTCATACTTTTTCCAACCTTATCGAAGGTGCTCTAAAAACCAGAAAATAACTTTTGAAGTCCTTGCATGAAAAAATCCTGTTGAAAAATTTAGAACGGATTTTGAAATCGCAAAACTATAGGGATCATTGTAACATCGCATACGTTTATCCTTATTTTTTCTATATAATATTTTCTTTTCTCTTTTTTTTTTTAGCTATTTAAACATTTACTTTTTAATGCTTCGAGAATCATTTATAATTAGGCAATTTGCAACTATGAGATTTTTATGCAGCATTTGATTTATTCTGTAACCTTTACACATACTGTATACATACGGTGTATATTTTAAAAATAATGTCTGAAAACTTTTCATACAGTATATAATGCTTTTTTTAAACATATCATTGCGTCTGCTTATAAATGCATACCTTTCTGTTCATAATTAAAAGTACACCTTTTAGTGGATAAATCAAATCAATTGCAGTCCAAAAAAACCTAAATGTTGGTCACTTCAACCAAAAGAGAAGTCAAATTTTTATTTAAACTGCCGTTTTAAAAAAAAAACTAACAAAACAGACAAATGCTTACAGAAACATCATGGAAAGATATTCACAACACAATCTCATGCATTTCACTTTATAACACTGTAGTTACGCAACCTTTGGGAATATCTAGAAATAAAAAGAAAAGCATACATTCATTTCAGCTTTTTGCAGTAAGGGTACAGCAGTCAGTACTGGACAGTGATCTGAGGATCGGCTGTGCCTGTGAGCATGGCGAGCGCGCTGGCTAACCAGGCGGAAAACATGCTCGTTGCATGATGGGGTAAAACCGCTCTGTTGTCCTGAATGGACCGGAGATCCTACACATACTCAGACTTTGGACGGCCATTTAACTTAAACATATCTGACAAACCAAAAACCTAGTTTTGTTGGATGTTATTTAAAACTCTTCATTTAATTCAAGTTTCCCCTCTTGATAGTGAAACCTATTTGTGTCCTGTTGTATCAAGTCGGGTATTAAGTCACAAAGGTTAGTTTTTCACTATGGCCAATACCGTGCATTAGGTGAAATATATACAATTTTCCATTTTCCCCCAAAAAAATCGGTTGATAAATACCCAATTTTCCTGATCCTTTAGCAGAATTGAGACAGTTGTAATCCTAAACATTGTTTAAAGCACTTTAATGAACACTATCCAAGCTGGTTACTTTAGTTGTGATAGAAAAACATGCATTTTTTCGTTATAAACCCACACTGATGGTGAAGTTCTTTTTAGGGGTGACAGGGAATTCCTGGTTTCATCATGAAGCTGAGGGTTCCCTCTTTCCTACTACATCACAGAACCCTCATTGAAATATCTTTAAAATAGCATTTTTGCTTTTTTTCCTGAAGCCCTCTTATGAAAACAAACTTGCACCAGCCATATCTCAAGAACTGGACACAATACAGTAACAAACATCAATATTTCCACATGCTTCCAATTTCAATATTTCGATAACTCAAATCACCCAAAATGTGACTTAATACCTGACTTGATGTGACGTGTCACCTTTTTCCATAACGCATTTAAGCAAAATATAAAAATAAATCACATAACTAAACAGTGTTATGTATGTGCATGTGCAAACCAAACAGGTGAAAAATGAACAAATAATACAGTGTACAACATTATAATGAAAGCTGACCTAGTGTATCTCTCTTTTCAATAGAAAACAAATGAGATCATCTTTTTTAGCATTATCTCTAACTATATTTCTAATGTAATAACGAACCTACCCAGTGGCATCAAAAACCTACACATGCACACGTTAGACTCATGGCTTCTTCTGAGCGTAATCCATCTATTCAAATGTGCTCTTACATTTGCTTATCAGCTTACTTGTTTGTAACTTATTGATGTTTGGATTAAACCCACTACTAGAGTATTAAATATAACTCATAACTCAATAAAAAATAAAATAAATAAATAAATAAATAAATAAATGAATAAATAAATCACAGATGCCCTGGCGATGCTTCACGATCCCCATATTGAGAAGCACAACCTTAATTCACGACCATAATATACTCTGCTAAAATAATTTAGCAAATTAAAAGGCATGATTCAGAAGGCTGAACGATGTCTAAATAATAATAACAATAATAATAATAATAACAACAATAATAATAATAATAATATGAAGAAGAAATATTCTTCAAGTAAAATGCCACCTACTGTACATGAGAAAACCCAGCCAAGAGGCGGCACCTAAACACTAAAGAAATACACATCCGTTCGCAATGTCTCTCAAACATTAAGGTTTAACTGGTTAGAATCAGCTCACTTAATGTTCTAAATGATAATTAACTGATAAATGTCAAAATTTCTAAATTATGGTTATGCCATTTGTAGCTACAGTATAAGCGGCATAAACAATCGGTTGCTTCGGGACACTCACCCACCAGGGGGCGCCAAGACGAAATTCTTATACAGCGGTACCTCGGCATACGAACACCCCGCTAATGAATTTTCACCTTAAGAGCTGAGATTTTCCAAATCGAATGGTGGCTAAGTTGCACATAAAGGCATAGTACCATGGGGTCCCAAGAATGTTAGCAAGGACGGTTCAAGAAGAAAACAGAGCCGCTTTCAGTTTAGTTGTTAAAGCAGCCATTGCCAAGAGGAATTATAAATTAAGGTTAAGTGAGGTTTAATAACTATTTATTTCATATTTTACTTTAATTTACAGTACATGTCTTTTCTAAATATCTTGATTGTTTTTAATATCAAAAATATGATTATAGTGTTGGAAATTAGTCTTATTGGTAATATTTTTAGGTGGATGAATCTGCATTTGCATTATTTCCTAAGGGACAATGTGTTTCACAATATGACATTTCGCCTTCAGAACTTGGAACAGATTAAATTCGTATGCCGTATGAGGTACCACTGTATCTCAAACTCCACCATCCTGGCTATTTAACTGCAAGCTCTCTTATCAAGAAGGCATTCTTCCCCAGAGAACTCTCATTTATTTAATTAATAAACCATTCCTCACCATCTAGGGTAAGCTCCAGGCTGTTGTAAGTGAAAATCCAAGCAGATAAACAATTTCTGGAATACACACACCAATCACCAGCTACGTTTACATGGACAGCATTTCTTCAATATGACTGAAATGATTCCGATTAGAGATTCCAACTTAGCTGCTTAACTCTAAGTCTCCAATCGGAATGATTTCAGTCGGATTGAAGAAATGTTGTCCATGTACAGAGACCCAGACACTTTATGAAAGACAGCACCACCAGCAGAGCCACACCTCTCACAAGGTGCATGATGTTCCATAATTACTTTTAAAAAACACAAATCAGTTTGAGTTCTAGTGATTTCTTAAGTGAAATAATTATCGTTTACTTATTAAACATCAGGATACCGTAACATCTGGAAAACCGCTGTAGTATACTACAAGACATGCTGCTTTATGAACTTCAACATCACCCTGTCGTTGACTGTTTGCCCATAACCTCATGACCCCCACTGTATTTTAGTCCTTACACGAGTGTATTCTTATTCTTTCAAAATGTTCATCAGTATCCTCCTGCTTCACACCCATCTATGAACACATCTGCCGTACCTTATACATTAGATGCTGGTATAGTGGAATGGAGGTAAATATAATGTTTCCCATTTAAATGATGAGTTGTTGGCTAGTTGAGAAACCAGTGCTTGAAATCTAAGCATAAAATTCACAGTTTAGAGTCCTAACTTCTACAACCATGAGATTGGTATACGTTTGTTGATTTAAATTAAAGAGAAGGTTAAAGATCATGAAGTAACTGATTCGTTCCCTCCCGACAGATTATAAAAAATAAAAATAAAAAATCCAGTGGAGAAATCTGAGATGTTAGAATGTTAAGCAGACTTTATGTGCGTGTGTGTGTGTGTGTGTGTGTGTGTGTGTGTGTCGGTGATCTGAGCAATGAAACATCCTATTGCCATCCATGTCAAGAGTTTAAGAAGGTCCATCCTCCATTGGATTGCTCCTCCATTATTCAAAGTACATCCATGTATTTGAGAGTTCAGACTGATTAGCTGAGGTCCTTGCTAGCTTGCCATGATTTCTTTATTAATTTTTTTAGCGAATCTACTCTTGCGTCATTTATTTCCATCTAAAAGCTGACTCATTGTCTTTAGGCTCCCATTAAAATGCACTGTAATGAAAAAAAAAACCCTGTATTCCCCAGCTGTGAGGGTTCACCAGTAGACGGACCAGTAGATGAGGTTGAAAAAGATGTAGGCTCCAGGAAAGATCATGCGCGAGTACGTGTCAATGGCGTGAGTGCTGTGGATGATGCGGCCGCGCAGGCCTTTCTTCTTGCCGCCTGTCGAGTCGTTGTCAACGGCGAGGTGCACCACCATGCGCTCGTGTTTATCATTTAGCTCCTCAGGGCCGTTGGGTGCACGGCTGTAACCGGCCAGGCTGTTGCTGTCTGCCTCACTGTACGTCCCATCCACCATCATGCTTTTGCCCTGAGGCAGGCCACATGTACACGGCAGAGACTGCTAAAATAAATTTCATTCAAGTAATTAGACATGAGGATAACAAGGACGTTGATTTTAATCTATACATATAATAAAACTGTAAAGTTGGTGCGTCTGTACGTTGTAGATGTTTGCGGAAAAATAACGGGTGGACGTAAGATGAGTAATAGAACACGTCAAGATGGTTTTTGGAATTTTTTACTGTTTGTTTGTTTGTGCATGCATCACGTAAAAACTACTGAATGAATTTTAATGGGGTTTTCACAGGTGTACTTGGTCTGACGTAACATATAGGCTTTTGGGAAAATAAGATATGCTGCTTTGAAATTTAAATGTAAAAAACGCCCATATATCATAAAAAAAATCGACCTTGGAAAAATAATTAGTTCTTCTTAAAATTCAACAGATGGTCGCTGTACATTTTTTAATACGCGCTTATGAGTGTGCAATTGAAATCTACTTAATAAACGCGAAATCTCACACCTTCATCTCACTCTGCGCACTTCACATTAACTGAAAAATTCTAGTTCATTCCAAAATTCAACAGATGGTCATTGTACATTTTTTAAAACACGCTTATGAGTGTGTAATTAAAGTCCAGGTGAAGTCGCAGACACATCTAATCTGAAATAAAAGGATATGGTTTATTGCTGCTGATAAATAAAATAAACATAATTTCCCTAAACTATTTATATATAATGTAGAAATATTCTTTAGAAAGATAAATGACACCTGATGTCGGGCCTTTTCCCTGTATTTGCGTTCTTTCCCGTCTTTCACGGTAGTCAGGTAATTGACAGCCGCGTACTCAAGGACAGAGAGGAAGACGAAGACGAAGCTGACCCAGAGGTAAATGTCTACGGCTTTGATGTAGGACACTCTGGGCATGGACGCATTTACACCTGTGATGATGGTGGACATGGTGAGCACCGTGGTGATGCCTGAGGAAACAAACAAAAAAATTTAATAATTTAACTCCAGATACGGTGTTATATCAATGCGCTCAATCTAATATTATAATGCTTCTATAGTGGCATCTAATCCAGAGACATTTTGGCCTTGTTTATACTTCAGGCAAATCCGATTTCTTTCACAAATCCGATCTTTAAGACGAGTTGCTAGTGACGTAATGGACAGTTTGTAATCTGATTTGAGTTGGTAGAGCATACAGACTGAGAAACATCTGGATGTGGTTCGAATAGTTTTTAT
Organism: Leiocassis micropogon; assembly: GCA_028565275.1. Lineage (NCBI taxonomy): Eukaryota > Metazoa > Chordata > Actinopteri > Siluriformes > Bagridae > Leiocassis > Leiocassis micropogon. The sequence goes on from JAOVVA010000026.1 coordinate 3,381,605, forward strand.
TTATCCATCTTCCATACCACTTATCCTGTACGGGGGTGCAGGGGACTGGAGCCTATCCCAGGAGACTTGAGACAGGGTACAGCTTGGACAGACACACACACAGACTGGGTAATTTGAGAATGGCAATTAACCTAATCTGTCTTTGGACTGTGGAAGGACACCGGAGTACCCAGAGGAAACCCACCAAGCAGGAGGAGAACATGCAAACTCCATGCACACAGACATGAGGCAAGAATCGAACCATCAACCCTGGAGATGCGAGGCCACAGTGCCAACCAATATGCTACTGTGACGCTTTGGTTCAAATCGCACACCCACTCACGCACTCACTCACTCATCATCTATACCGCTTTATCCTGTATGGAACATGGAGTCCATGCCAGGAGACATAGAGCACGCGGCATGATGAGGTACCAAGCCATCGCACCACACACACACACACAATGGGCAACTTGGGAACACCAATCAGCCTAATCTGCATGTCTTTGGACTGTGGGAGGAAACTGAAGGACCCAGAGGAAAGCCACTAATCACAGGGAGAACATGCAAACTCCCTGCACACAGATCTGAGGTGGGAATCGAACCTTCAACCTTTGAGGTGCGAGGCCACAGTGCTATGGATTCCAATCTGGATATGTTAAAAAACTGATTCGGGCTGCCAGTCTGAACAAGACCATAAGCTAAGTGCACATTACCAGCCTAAAGTAACTAGAGTTTTTTACTCTTATATGACACAAAACTGTTTTCATTGCCGTCTGAACGCACGAGTTATGTTTTCATATCAGATCTGAGCCCCTTCCATATGTGGTCTCTTCTGCACGTCCTGTAGGCGAAAAAAGTAGACCATATTGTTCAGAACAAAGGGGCTCTACTCAAAGTGTTTTCCTTGTTGGAAAAAAGTTGTCCGATTTTATCCCATTATGGCTCTGAGAGGATTGAATTGGGCTCTAAAAATAACCTTCCCTTTCATAGGTTCTCAGACACTGTTCATTCCCTCTTATTCAGAGCCGCCAATGAACCAGTAAGCATTCTGTAAGTAGTTTGCAGGAGTCAAAGTGACAGTACATTTGGTACTCGCAGTGCATGCTACATCACTGTCATAATATGAGTGTGTGCTAAAAGGTCTACGAGAGGAGAAGATCCAGGTGTTAAACAACACCGCTGGCAGTTATTCACGGTTCTCTGACCACAGCTGCATTCGTAACAAATGTTCAGCGTGCTTATTTATTCCAGCTGAAGTCTGGTGCAGAATTTTCGCACTCAAGGCAATTTGTAAGGTAAGACTTAGATGTATTACCTCAGCGTTAGGTAATCTGTTTGCTGAAGTTTTACTGGGTGCGAAATCTGTTTGTGACAATCCTACATAGAAGCACTTGTGCTGGGTATATGGATGAATGTGGGTTGACTTGCAGATAAGAGTGCGACACACCTTCTACATGTGTAGTTTTAAATGCTGTATACACATTTTCAAACTGCAGAACCGTACATTCAGTAGACTGGGCTACGTATCAAGTAAATTGAAAAAGCACAGAGAACATTGAAAAAACGAAGCTTGTGCATCAGAAATCAGGAATTTTCATTATAGCATGATTAAGCTTAATTCTGAATTTGAAATTAAAGTGAATTGTGGTTCCTCTGGTGGAAAAGCACCTAAAGTTCCTGATTTCCTTAAACAGGTTAGGACTGCAATAACTTAAAGCAACGTTAAACAGTCACAGTGCACAGTGGTTCATGATGCTTTTAAGCCTGGCTTGTTCATTAAGGCTCGAAATCTACAATTGGGTGACAAAGTGGCTTAATGGTTAGTGCTGTTGCCTTAAACCAGCCAGGGTCCGGGTTCGATTCCTGTCTTGGGTCTGAGTTTGTTTGCTCTCCCCATGGTTGGTGGGTTTCCTCAGGGTACTCTGGTTTCCTTAGCGTTACCAAATTGCCTGTAGGATGTGTATGTAAGTGCCCTGTTCAGGGAGTACCACACCTTATGCCCTACGTCTACTGGGATAGGCTCGAGACCACCCGCGACCCTGAATACAGGATAAAGTGGTTTAGACACTGCGTAAATGAGTGAGCACTGTTGTATACTATTAATTAATTGAATAAGCAATAGAAACATTAGGTAATTAATCAGGTTTCTCTAGGCCTCCGGCTACGAGAGGTTACAGCATCACCCGTGAATTGAACTCGCGATCTCTGAGGCCCCTGCATCACTGGTGTTCTAAAAATTTTTTATTACACTAACTGTCGGACGCACCATGGGTAAGAGCGGTATTGGAAAGAGGTGAGAGAAGCTGCCTGCCAAAACCCACATTCAAAACCAGTCATAAAAGCTAAGAAAACAAATCTAATAAAGTTATATAATCTAAAACAACACTTTCTCTCCTTACTAATTAGCTTCTAACACAAGGCTGATTCCCTAGTCTCTCTCTAACCCCTGATCAAGGGCCCTACTTAGTATGTGGAATAAAGGAGTGTGCACCCTACGTAACGCACTAGCTTTCCATTTAATGCTATTTTAATGCTATATCTCAGCAATGTCCATCACCTGCATGGTTTATTCTCCTTATCTTTTCACTAATTCATTACATTAATGCAATTAATGCTAGTTCCTCCAGTTGGGGAAGGATAATGCGTTGGTGGAGCAAAACATCTGGATAATAAACAAAATCATTATCTGTTGTTAATAAACGGTGTTTGTGGAACTGCTGTATAAAAGCATTATCACATCATACTGTTGTACTGAATATCAACATGACTGTGATATCTTCAGCACTCAGGTTGCGCCCTCATGCCTGTGGCCGCATCACAGCCGTGCTGATATTCAGTACAACAGCACTCCCTATAGTGTTATATTGTGTAATTGCAGAGGCAAATTCGTAATTGCAAGCTATAAAAAGTGTTGCGGTCATCATAACTTACATGACAATATTACACTGTTCGATGACAATTAAGTTTCATCATTTAAGAAATGTCATTTATATGTTTACTGTTGTGTCACTTTAGCAGTAACTCTAATATAAAAACAACTATAGTCCTACAAAAAACATCAGCATTGCATTAACATCTGTACTACCCCACTGGCCATATAGTAATCTCAATTAAACCATAAACCTCAATCAGTAGTCCTACGAGAAGCATTCCATCACTCACATGTAAGCATCTTGGTTTTAAAATGTTTCATTCAACTAATTTCTTTTAATTTGTATAAACTATATTTGTAAGAGGAACAGCTGCTGTTTGTCATGCTGATTAAAAATCCTTTACTAACTTGGTTTCAGGCGCTGCACTCATTTCAAACAAATGCAAGAATTTTCATCTCAGCAAACACAGAATTGCATTTATTCAGCTTCTGGTAAAGAACAGTTCATGTGGGAGAGGATTCACCCAGATGGGATGAAAATGAATAAATGATTATTGAAATATAGTTTGCTTGAAGTGGATTTTTACTTTATTTTTTAATTATCTGGAGCACTGTACATAAACTTCATGGTAAGAAACAACTTCTAATAAAAATCATTCGATTAAACATTTAATAAGAACTACACCTATGGATCTACTGTACATCATGCAGGGAAGCCTTACCAATAAGAATCATTTGGTAAACGTTTAGTAACCTGCGCCAAATGATCTACGTATCCTGTACCTAAAGAAACCCTGGCAGGGACGGCACGGCGGTCGATCCAGAAGGACACCCAGGACAGCATGACCATCAGAGTGGCGGGAAAGTAGGTCTGCAGCAGGAAGAAGAAAATGTGACGTCTCAGGGTGAAGTTGATGTACAGGCGGTTGTACCAACCTGCGAGAGGAGAGTGATCAAACCGAAGAGCAAAACATTAATCATTTTATTTTCCTTCCCTTTACAGGGACTTGCAGTAACAGTTAAGACTGAGCTTGATCAAGATTCGATCCTATGCGATTATTCAAAATAAATAAATAAAATGTCCAGAGAAATAGTTTTTAACTTTAGGAATCATTTTAATGTTACATTTCAATTTCTTTAACCCTATAAACAAACTGATATTAAATTGAAGTTAACAATCAAGCAAATCACAGATAAATTGAAATAGGAGGGGCGTTTAAGTCAAACCAGGACATGTGGTGTAAAATCGATTAAAATTTACAGAAGACTTCAAGTGCAGTACAGTGATGAAACACCTAGCCGCTGTAAAACATCGGAATGGTTTTAAAGAAAGTCGTACGTCCATGAATGACGATCCAGGCTGATGTGGCTCAGAGCCCACTGCAGTAGTTCCTGTGAACATTCAGCAGTTGGATGCTTAATCCTTAAAAAAAAAAATTACAGATAACTTGTCGCCAACTTGCAACAAGAGACCGTACACACAATCATTCACCACCACCACTTGCACATTACAGGAACTTGGCTGGGAGTTATTGACACATCCCCATACAGTCCTGACCTCACTCCAAGCCATCTCCACATATCTGGACCATTGAAGGAGTTCCTGGGAGGTAAGGGTTTCAGACGTGAAGCAATCAGTCTGCACAATCAAAAATTCTGCTTTGACTTAAACGCCCCATTCTGACTGATTACACGACAAAAAACATTCACAGAGGAGAATTTCTCAGCATTATAAAAGTCTAAAATAAAATAATCTTTGGGAAATGGCTGAGAACTCCTTTTCGAAGTTGTGCTGACCAAGAAACAAGGATAAACAAATCCTGGAGAGACACTGACAAACCTGAGTCATATAAAGTGAGGCTCAAAGCCGTCATACCGTTTGATCATGCGAACAAAACAAACTTTCACATGACAGAAAATAATGACTCTAGTCATATTCGAGGGGTTTATAGTGTTCAGGGTTAATCCTCCATGCAAAGGTTTGAGGTGGCTGACACTGGCACCACTGATGAAAATGTGAACATTCATAGAGGGATCGGATAGAACAGAATAAACACGGCACACTTCAATAGTATATTCCTAAATCACAGCCTCAACTAATCAACATGATTATACAGTAGGAACCTGGGATCTCAAAGAATGTTCCATGAATAAACATCAGGTGGTTGAAATTACAGGATGTTGAGTCACAAATATTAAACATGTTTAATATATGTCAGGAGACGCTGAGCAGATTAAAGGACTTAAGGCTTCATGTTTTTATGCCTCACGCAAAACATCCCAAATGATTCTCTAAGAACGGTACAGTACCTGTACTACTATAGAAGGCCAATCTGGAGGTGGTGTGGAACTTCTGAATAAGGAACTGGGAGAGCGAAATCTTATCGTCTATGCTTAGAGATTCATCTCCACTCTTCCAGTAAAGCATAAGATCCTCATCTGTGTAGGCATCTGCACGGAGAAAACGAGTCGGTTATGAAAACATATATAGACGTATGTACAGTATGTACGGAAAATATATACAAATAAATAGCAGACAGTATTTAAATGTGTAAGTATAATTTTTTTTTTAACATACAGCTTTCTAGCTCCAGTGTGCAGGTTTGTGTGTCAAGAGGGAAGCGACTGAAGTCCATGTTACACGCTGCAGTAACTGTCACCCTGCATGACAAAAAAAAAAAAACAGGTGAGAAGTAAAATACAAAATAATAATATTCAATTATTTGTCACATGTACCTTACAGCACAGTGAAATTATTGTTTTTTTCAGTTATCCCAGTTAGGAAGCTGGGGTCAGAGCACAGGGTCAGGCAGGAACAGCTCTTGGAGGTAAACAGTGGCAACTTGGCAGTGCTGGGGCTTGAACCCCCGACATTCTGATCAGTAACCCTGTAACTCACTGCCTTAACCGTTTGATCCACCACTGCCCCTAATTAGGCTGGTTAATAAAAAATAAAAAAAACTATTAAAATTTTACTCAAGTAAGCATTTGAAGGCTAAGAGTCTTGCATCAAGGATCCAAGCGTGGCATTTTGGACATTGAGGTTTTTTTTTTGGACCTAATCTGTAGACTAATTACTTTACCACTGTAATACCACTGCCCTACAAAGGAGATATTATTACATCCATATTGCCTTATTCATGGAACTTCCCTTTCATAAAACTACTTTTTTTTAATAGATTTTTTCTTTTTGAGAGCTATGAGAGTAAAAACTCACTTTATTTCTCTATATAATCCACTGCTACAGTACACTAATGCACTTATCCCAGTGTTTCACTAGCGCTTGTATACCATCAAGATAGAAAGTTTTCTCAGTACGCCAGAGCCATGATCTTACTGCCTGCTTTATAGCTTGTAGCTTAGAGGTTAAGGCATTGGACTGTTGTTTGTACAGTAAGGTTCCAGGTTCAAACCCCTGTACCATTAAGTTGCCACTGTTGGGCACTTGAGGAAAGCCATTAACCCTCTACTGCTCAGATGTACACTAAGATAAAATGTAAATCAGTCTGGATAAGGGCATCTGATAAATGCCATAAATAAGAATAAGTTATGGTGACTTAAGGATCAGGTGTGAATGTTCCATTACGGCTGCAGTGGCCTCTAAACCACCTTGGCTGGGATTGTCTTTTATGGCTAAAAGTCCCATCACTGCACTGTAATTAAAGTCTTCTGTAAATGACAAACGGTTTTATGGCTCCATTCATGAGAACATCCATCACAAGTCCCGGTTTGACTTGAAGGCTACTTGCATTTTAGCAAAACTATCCACAACTTTAGACTCCATTATAGTTTGTTGATTTTGGTACTTCAGATATCTGAGCCAACTTATGTTAGAGTTGCCCAGAATTATGGCTCTGCAGTACTGGCTTCAAAGACTAATGCTTCCTCAACCTCTTATTTTGAAAAGGTATATACAACAACAACAACAAGAAGAAATCAAAGAAAAGTGCTTATGGTCAATTACTCAATGAGCACATTTCTTGGGTTGGCTTGAACGTCTCCTTACCTTAAGCTGTACAAAACATGTCCATCAGGATAAACCCTGAGCATGATGTTGTCCGTGGTGGTGTCATGAATGAAGGAGCGTTTAGAGTGGACGAAGAAAACATCTGGAACCCAAATCTTTTTCACCAACCGACCATCAAAAGTCATGCTCTTGTTGGTGGTGCTTGGGAATGACAGGCGCTCATCCTTCCAGTAATGCCTTAAATATAGGGTCATGGTGAAGTCCTGGGACAGGAGTAATAGATATTACTGATCAGGTATATCACAACAAAACTGCTAGATCTATTGGAATATGTTGCCATTTGATCATCATTTAGCTTTTGAAGGACTCAGGGTTAATGTGTGGCTTTGGCTGAGCAAAATTCAGTCAAGTACAGGTCACTGAAAGAGAGAGCTCAGAAGAAAGGCAGATTTCTGAAAATCCCAGAATAATCCACTAATCCATCCCAGAGGAAGCACTGTTTCTTTTTTTTCTGTTCCATGCATGATTCCAGCTAGTCCCTTTGACTGAAACCCTGAGTCAAACCAGGACACACCCTCAAAACAAACAGAACTTTGACACTTTAATACCCGGCTGCCATTAAGTTTCCACATAACATCCCCTGCATCCGAGCATCCTAACAGTCCCCTCTTTTTTTTAAAACTGGAAACATAATAATTAAAGTGACACTGGCCAATGCATGGACTTTAAATTATTTTAAAGCATGCTTCCTTCTGTACGTTGGATTTGGCATGCAGTCATGGGAAATCTCTTGCATTCCTAACACTGTGCAACATTAGTATCTGGTGGCATCAGTGTAGTGTGTCTGAGATTAGAGTCTCTCTGGCCATGGGCAGATGGGGGGATTCTGGTTAATTCCGTCCTCTATCACTGGGCAAACCGTATATGCTGTCTGCTTGGATGACTCATTTTTATTTCCTTTCTCCTTACTATATTACATAACAGCAAATCCCCATGACCATTCAAACAGCGGGACCAAGTCAGTAAAGGCTATTGAAGCGTATACTGGATACCATCACAAACAAAAGAAACATTCAGAAATATATTCAAATGTGCAGAACTACACTAAATGATATACATTACCAAAACGCTATTTATAAACTGTCTAGCAACACCAGTTGGCTGTATTATACTGTTGGGGAGTATCCAGCTACATACAAGCTGCAATTTTAGCACCTTGGCAGATGTTTTTTAAATAAAGCTAAATAGCTTTATAAGATAATTAAAAAATAAATAAATAAAGCATCTAAGGTAAATATTTCCAGAAATTAACTGAACCAAGAATAGTGCCCTCCCTGTATGTTGTAATTCTACATATTCCACAGATATTCATACAATATATTGCCAAAAGTATTCCCTCGCCTGCTTTCATTTACATATAAACTTGAGTAGCATCCAATTCTTAATCCACAGGACTTTGCAGCTTCTTTATGGACCTTGTTTGTCATGTTGGAACTGGTGTGGGGTTGTTTTACAGTCATTGGGCTCGGCCCCTTAGCTTCAGTGAAAGGAACTCTTAATGTTTCAGCATACCAAGACATTTTTCACAAATTTTATGCTCCCAACTTTGTGGGAGCAAATTGAGGACAGCCCCTTTCATTTCCAACATGATTGAACACCAGTGCACAAAGCAAGGTTCATTAAGACATGGATGAGCAAGTTTGGTGTGGTAGAACTTTAGTCCTGACCTCAACCCTGATAGAACACCTTTTGGATGAATTAGAGCGGAGACTTTGAGCCAGGCGTTCTCGTTCAACATCGGTGTCTGAGCTCACAAATGTGCTTCTGGAAGAATTTCCATAAACATACTCATAATTGGATTATGGACTTTTTGACCAACAGACCCCAGCATGTTAGGTCAGGCAACATCTGCTCCACTACCGTCAAGCTCAACACTGGTGTACCACAGGGCTGTGTGCTGAGCCCCTTCCTTTACTCCCTCTTCACCCACGACTCCAGGCCTGTGTATGGATCGAACAACATCATCAAGTTTGCAGACGACACTACGGTGATCGGCCTCATCAGCAACAACGATGAGACTGCCTACAGGGAGGAGATCAAGCACCTGGCCACTTGGTGCAC
>JAOVVA010000026.1:3405904-3422565 GCA_028565275.1 Leiocassis micropogon
GCAGTTTTATCTAATCAACATAGTTTTACATTATCCGAGTGATTCTGCCTTATTAGAGCAGTTTTACCTCATCAAAGCATTTCTACCTCATCTAAGTGGATTTTACCTCATCAAAGTGGTTCTACCTCATCAAAGTGATGCTACTGTACCTCACCAAAGCAGTTCTATCTAATCAAAACAGTTCTACCTTATCCAAATGATTCTGCCTCATCAGAGCAGTTCTACCTCACCTAAGTAATTTTACCCCATCAAAGCGATTATACCTCATCAGAACAGTTTTACCTCATCAAAGTGGATTTTACCTCATCAAAGTGATTGTAACTCAACAAAGCAGTTTTATCTAATCAACATAGTTTTACATTATCCGAGTGATTCTGCCTTATTAGAGCAGTTTTACCTCATCAAAGTGGTTCTACCTCATCAAAGTGCATGATCCACTCCATTTCTCCATTTTTACCTCATCTTTTCTACCTTATCTCCATTTCTACCTCATCAAAACAGTTCTTCCACAAGATTGTGTTCCACTCAGAATATTCGAAGTGACAATGGACAAGGCTCAGTGAAATGGTACAGTCAGATATTTTTCCATTTATGTTCAATGTGCTGCTTTATGACTGACTGATTTGGTCCAAAGACTGTAGATGTGAAGGTGCATTGCCAGCAAAACTCCTATTACTACACTGCCTATAGTCTAAAGCCAGCCTTATTTATTAACAGCCAGTGTAGCTACATTTACATTTTATTACCTATAAGATAGATAACAGAAAGCATTAATTTCATCCACTAGTTATTTAATTCAGAGCTGCCAACTCTCACGCATCGAGAGTGAGACTCACACAATCTCTCATCTTCACACCCTCTTACGCCACACATCCAATTTCTCACGCTTTTCTATTCAAAACAATTGTCTGTGGAAGACGCAAGCAAAATCACTGAGCTCCAGCCTCTTTCTGACGAGTCAGCTATAAACGCCTTTTATTTTGAGGGCGAGTCGCTGCATCAGTCCCGTGTGCCCTCTCTCACATACGCAGGTATATTGAGGCTGGACACTTTTTTTCTCTCCAAGTGAAGAGAAATAATATTTTTCTAATATGAGATGAGCACACATTTACAGCTGTGTGCAGGCATCAATCAAAAGCAAAAGAAGGGATAATAACTGGAACAGTCATAAGAGTGCTGAGTAGATCGATATGATAGAGTATATATAATATGATAAAATAAATTGACTTTCAAAGGCATCTACAGTACAGACTGGAGCAAAATTACGCACCAGCTGGAACATTAAAAGATTGAGGGTAATATGAAGGTAATATGTACAGCGACATTAAAATATTTGCATTGAGTTTAATTATTATTATTATTATTATTATTATTATTATTATCTTTGCTTTCCTTGTTTTCTGTAGTTTTCATCAATAGTGTCACTTTATTTTTCACTACACATTTTTACATTTCTGTTTTTTTTTTCATCTGTTTATTTTATATTGTTTATTTTATTGTGACCTGATTCTGTGATTTGGCAATATGAATGTTCATTTTTGTCATGCCAATAAAGCACTAAAGAATCTTTGATTCTCTCTCTCTCACTCTCTCTCTCTCACACACACACACACACACACACACACACACACTCCCTCAGCAGTGGCTGATCCACTTTGGTAGACCTTTCTATGCTACAATTTATAATATCTAGATTTTCCTCTTTTTCTTCCTCCCCGTCCTCATACATTCTCTTTGTTCCGCAGCTCCCGCATGATTGTTGTATCTCACATAATCTTGTGTGCATTTTGTTGTATTTTCTCTTAATCGGGTTTTTTTAGCCCCTGAGTGTTCTTATGAATATAAATTGTTATCTGTTGTTTTCTGTATTATTAAACTCAATGCAAATATTGTAATTTTCTGTTTCCTGTGGGGAAATAATTTTACCGGCCTCAGGGGCAAAAAGTGAGAGATATGGCTCATAAAAGGAAGAGACCGCTTCTGTACAGGGCCCAGAGCTCAGTGCCACGCCCCTGCTGCCCTACGGGGACCTGCTGTTGAAGAGCATTTAGGTGTTTTGGCTGGTGGGTAAGGTAGGCACTATTTCATTTATTTGTTTGGGTGTTAATTTGTAAAAAGAATGGAGTACTGTAAATACAGTCACATGCATCTCTTGCTTCATTTTAACATTGCAATGCTAAAATATACAGAACCTGAGCCGTGCCAGATAAGGTGTTTGGTTAGTGTTAGACAAACTGGCTGCGCATGCATAATGGGGGCGTCGTGTGCGTGTATGCTCGGAATCCCTGCCTGTATTTTCAGAATCTCACTCCAAGCTTTTCTGCAAAGTTGGCTGCTTTGCTTTATTATTCCACTCCAAATGGACCCTATTACTGAATAACAAACTCTTCAATCTTACCTGCAAATGCTGGCCTCATGGTGAAATCGTGATCTTCCACCCGCAGCAAATGGTTGGTTTTCACTTTTCTTGTCTTGGTTCCATCTACCACCTTTTTGGACAGTGGGCTGTAAAACATTATCTCTTGTTAATTATGCCAACACACACAGCCTAATGGCAGCGTTAATACATTAGTAGCAGCTGTTAATTAAGAGTTAACGGAAACTGCAACGGTTATGGTTCCTTAGCTTCTATTTGGTGGAGTAACACCAATCTGTGGAGTTTAATACAGAGCCATTAAAGGATGATGAGTGTTAGATAGGAAAGCAGAAGTGTGAATGCATACTGTATTACTAAACATATGGAAAGTATGAATATGTATAGTGCATCTAAAAAAATGCAATATCGTGCTTATTGTGCTTTTGTAATTTCATTCAAGTCAAGATTCATTACAGTTTCATGTCAGTGATCTATCTATCGATCTATACTGAGCAAAAGTCTTAAACATCCTGTGTTTTTTTTTTTGTTTTTTTTTGTATAAACTTACATGCTTAAAGGCTGGTTAAGCCTTTATTTAACACATATATATTACTTTACAGTAAAATTCTTTCTTTGCAAATCCCAGCATACAGTAGCTGGGGTCAGAGTGCAGGGTCAGCCATGATACGGAGCAGACAGGGTTTTAGGGACTCGCTCAAGGGCCCAACCTTGGCAAGCTGGTGGAGCTGAGGCTTTAACAGCCGATCTTCCAATCAGTAACCCAGAGCCTTAACCCCCTAAGCTACACCGCCCCGAAAATTGTCGTTAGCTTTAATCTGATCCGCACACAGCTTGGCACAGGTTTTACTGTATGCCTGATGCCCTTCCTGACACAACCCTCCTATTTTATCCAGGGTTTGAGACTGGCAATGCAGCCAATGGCTGGGGTTTGGGCACTGGGTGGGAATTGAACCCAGGCCTTCCGCATTGCAAGCGAGAAACCTACCACTAAGCCACTGATGCCCCACCACAAAAAACAAAAAAGAATCTAAAAAATATCTGATTTTCAAACATTATTATTCCAGCAAAAAAAAAGTTTATTCTCACACGTAAAATATCTGTAGGCCAGAAAAGAAAGATTATTATGTAAAAGTCAACTTTTCAAATAAATAATGAGAAAGCTTCTGGGTTTTGGATGCCTGAGAACAGAAGCAGGTGCGACAAAATCGTCAGAAGGACTGTGGGTGGTTCTGTAGGATGTTCAGAAAAACTAAGCAGCTAATTCACGTATATAACTGCACATATTGTAGGTAAGATTATATTTTAAGCAAAAGGTCATCACACCAATTACTGACTTTGTTTCTTTACTTACTGTTTAACACTTTTTATAATGTTCTTTTAAGTGTAGAAACCTTTTAGTTCTTCGAAGACATCCTTGATCTACACCAGTTATTTGCATTATAGGCACTCCATTCTTCATTAGGTACACCTTGTTAGTACTGGGCTGGACCCCCGTTTGCCTTCAGAATGGCCTTCATTTTTTGTAAGATTCTTGACATAGATTCAACCAGGTGTTGGAAACATTCTTTGCCATTTTTTATCCATATCGACATGATGGCATCACACAGTTGCTGTAGATTTGTCGGCTGCACATCTATGATGCGAATCTTCCGGTCCACCGCACCCCAGAGGTGCTCTATTGGATTGAGATCTGGTGACTGTGGAGACCGTTTGTACAGTGACCTCATTGTTTATGCTCAAGAAACCAGTTTTAGCTTTGTGACATGGCGTGTTATCCTGTGCTGATAAAGGGATGAACATGATCAGCAACAATACTCAGGCTGTGGGATATAAACCATGCTGAATTGGTACCAAGGGGCCCAAAGTGTCCCAAGAAAATATCACCTGTTCCATTACACCACCACCACAAGATTGAACCAGTGATACAAGGAAGAACGGATCCATTCTATCATGTTGTTTCTGACCCTACCATCAGACCAGGCGACATTTTTCCAATCTTCTGTACAATTGGTTTTTTTTTTAGCTTTAGCTGACAGGAGTGAGAGCCGGTGTGGTCTTCTTCTGCTGCAGCCCATCTGCTTCCATATTTGACATGTTGTGTGTTCAGAGATGCTCTTCAGCATAGTTCCTCTGTTGTAACAAGATGTTATATGAGTTACCTGTCCGGCCGTCTCTGCTCTGAACTCTGGCATCAACAAGGCATCTTCTCTAAAAGAAGTGCCTCTCAGTGGATTTTCTCTTTTTCAGATGGTTCTCTTTAAACCCTGTAGATGGTTGTGTGTGTGAGAATCCTAGTAGATCAGCAGTTTCAGAAATCCTCTGATGCCTGGCTTGAACCTCAGCAGATTGAGCTTGACCATGACTACATGCCGAAATGTGTCGCACTGATGCCTTGTGATTGGCTGAGCCAGAGCATTTCCCAAGTGCTCTCTCACACACACACCACAGCTTCTCGGCATGTTCACCTCACACTCATTGATACCTCTGTGTGTATTCAATTCACAGCTCCACGCGCTCATTTTAAATCTATATCTTCATACTTCTCGGTGTGCCCAGGCTGCTCTAGCGCTCTCTACCTAAGACCCTAGGACGCTTTGTGTATACACCCAACATGAGATTTGCAGCTGAATCTATTGGCTAAGATCATCCAGGCTGGTTAGCCTTAATGTGGTATTAATACAGGATTTCTATTATTTTCAAACCAAGCATTATTTTCGCAAACTCCAGGCCGTCACCATGCATGAGCCTGATTGGAGCATTTTAATGCCAAGACTGATAAGCAAGTAAAACACTTAACCATTTAAACACATTTCTACACTAATACTGAAACCTTCATGTAGCATATTAATCCAGTTTTGGCACATGGGAAGGCTGCAGAGCTAAAAACCCCCTTGAGTATGTACTGTAGATTCAGTCTGTTGATGATGTAGGTCGTTCTTTAATGACTTACATAATCCCACACAATGCTGGAGCAATAAGAGCAATATTTTTAAGGTTTATCCAGGATATTGTGATATGTGCCAAGCATCCTGTTTCCTTTTTTGCACACAGAATCAAAACAGGGTAAATATCATAAAAAAAAAAGAAATGCGGCATAAATTTACAGGAAAATGATCAATGAGAGGGTGTGCACATGTGTTGCATGAACATGAGCATGATTTGATTTTCCATTATAACCATGTTATAACCATTTAGTTTTATTTTACACTAAATATCATTGAGACAAGTTAGTATCTGTTATCACTTATCTTATATCAGCTACACAGTCTGGGTCACATTAATTGTAAATATTCTGAAATTCTGTACATCTCTGTACAATCTTTTTACTCTACCTTTATTATTATTATATATTTTTAGTTCACACAGTCGTATAAGCATTTATACGTATAGATATATAACATATATATAACAGTCGTATAGATTTGATTTTTTTTTATTTTCATTTGCATGGTTTCTCTCTCTCTTTAAAAAAAACATATTTCTTGGTTTATGAGATAAAAAAACAAAAAAACAATCCATCTTTATTTGTAAGACTTGGATAACCTACTGAAGGTTTTGAAGCACTGATACTGGAGACTCCTTCCATAAACGTTCAACAAACAGAAAAGCTCACTGTATCAACAATCGCTGGACTCAGATTAGGTTCCACCATCGTACAACTCTTTATTAATAATCTTCTAATACATAATTTGTGGGTGACTACACAGTCAGGTCAAGACGTATTTAGATTGTGACACTATATTTTGTATGCCTGTGAAATACACCAGCAGTTTAAAGTATGGAACAAAAAATACTGCATTAACCATTAATGATTAATAGACATTTTTTTATTATTATACAAACTACAAAAATGTAAAAAATTATAAATCTGAAACCCACAGCCATTAATAACGCTGAGCTTCCACCCATGAACCTTATATACACTTTTAACACGTTCCATTCAATTTCATGAGCAACCTTGGACGAATTGTAAATCTTTCATCTTAAAAAGTTCCATTTTTGTATAATTGTCTTTTATTTCATATTCTTATTTCTCTATTTGAATATTCTATTTTTTTTATACATTTTTGTTTAATTAATTAATTTATTTAATAACTTGTTAATTGCTAGTGCAATTCCTTCTCACTGAAGAACCCTTCTTTTTAGTCGTATAAGTAATTTGCTGCATATCATACGGTGTATGGCTGTGTATATGATAAATAAAATTCGAAGTGAAAATGCTTTGCCAGACACCTTTCCCGCAGCCGCCTTCATCCGCTCGTGGGTCTTTCTGAGTTCAGTAAGTGACAATCATGCTCAACTGGTTCGAGATCAGGTGACTGACTCGTCCCCTTAGAAACATTCCATCTCTTTGCCTTAAGAAGCTCTTCGCTTTGCTTTCACGGTACATTTCATGTCATTACCCATCTCTACTGCGAAGCGCTGTCCTATCAATTCTGCAGCGTTTGGCTGAATCTGAGTAGAAAGTATCGCTCTAGACGTTTCAGAATCCATCTCGCTTCTCCTTTCAGCCGTCACTTCATCAATAAACAGCCAGTGACCCAGTTCCATTCGCAGACACACATGCCCGTGTCATAACGTGACAATGTGCATCATGAGTCCTTTTTTTTCTTTTTCCAGACTCTACTCTTACTTCACCAAAGAATTCTATACTTATCCACATTATTATTATTATTATTATTATTATTATTATTTTTGTAGCTCTGCCAGGCCCTTTTGGTGCTGCTGAGCTCACAAGTGAATTAATTGAACGATGTACTAAATGTACAAGAATGTACTAAATTGTTGAATTGCATCTATTGTGCTCCTAAAGTTTCTGCTATCTCTCTAATAGGTCTTTTTATTCAGCTTAATTATGGCCTCCTTACAGTGGCATGGAAGTGCAAAACACAAAACAAAAAAAAAAAATCCACAGAAAACAAAGACTTTCAGCCCTGAAGTGCAAAACACACACACAAAAGGGATACACACACAAAAGCAAACCAACGCGTTTCTTAAGTGAAAAGCAAAAAAAACAAGAAAAAAACAAAAAAACTAAAGAGCAGTGAAGTGGAACACGCAAACACGCAACAAAAACAGCGGTGTAAAGAAGTTCTGTTAAAAATATATATATACAGTATATTGTAATCTTAGACTGTCAGTAAAAAAAAAAAAAAAAACAGTCAAGCTTGTTTTACTGGAGTTAATATGCCACTACCGAAAAGTTCTCTCAGCCCCCCCATCCAAAAAAAACAAAAAAAAAACGAGATGGATGTGGTTGGTGATGTCGGTCATGATGCTGATTTTTGTTTTACATTACATTTTCCAGTTTTTGTTTTCATGTTTTCTTTTAGTTTTTCCGTTTTCCGCTCCTCTTTGGAGTGCATATTGGGAGTTCCCAAGAACACATACCAAATACAAATTGAACATTTGGACCTTTTTGGACCATTCATCTCATTAACGCTCATGAAATATCAATATCGTTTCCTGACCGGCAGTAAAACTGAAATTATGAAATTGGTCAGTTAGTCCTGTGAATATACATCATATATATATTGTTGGAATTTCTGAACAGTTTATGCAATATTATTTTTAATACCCCATACATCAGGGAACCTCTGCAGTCCAGCTAGGGACTGTGAAGGCCAATGGTGACCATGGTATGTATTTATCCAGAGGCATTGGTGGCTCAGTGGTAGGTCTCCCGCCTGCCATGCAGAAGGCCCAGGTTTGATTCCCAGCCAATGCTCAAACCCCAGCCAGTGGATGCAGTTGCATGTCCCAAGTTTAAATAAAATAGGAGGATTGCATCAGGAAGGGCATCTGGTGTAAAACCTGTGCCAGCCAAGGTGTTGTGCGGAGCAGATGTTTTGCTGTTGCAACCCCTTGATGAAAGCAGCTGAAAGACTAACAACAGTCCCATGTTTATGACCGTGGTAGGACCTCAGGTTAACACTCACAAACGCATTCACACACTATGGGCAATTTGTGAATGCCAATCTGCGTGTCTTTGGACTGTGGGAGGAAACCGGAGAACCTGGAGGAAACCCACCAACTCCATGCATGGTGGGAGTTGAACCCGTACCCTGCGACGGTACTAACCACAGAGTCACTGCAATGTACTGCGTTTAAAACCATTGTAGTGGTCTAGTAAAAATAAATAAATAAATAAATCAAATTTTAAAAATCCCCAAAATATTGTGGTGCTGTCCGAATACTTATGGGCCCGAGTGTGAACCTAAGTGCTGCTGTTGTATGAAATTAATTAACAGCAAATGGAATGTAACAGCATTGTAGTAGAAGAAGAAATATTATAGCAGATCAGAAATAAAACCAGCATTTCCAGTAAATCTGTCTAGAGGAAACGTTATGTTACACCATGAAACACCAGGCACTAATTTGTCCTAAAACGTTTCCCTCAGCAAGCGCTGATCGTTTCACTATCTCTCTGTGTTCATCTAAATGATAAATCTGTTATTTGTTATATACTCTTTTTATCAGTTTCTATCATCTGTTTGTGGTAAATGTCATTCTATTACATTCTGTTACATATGACCTGAACATAAAGGACAGTTTCAGATATAAAAACAAAAATATTTTATTATAACATAAGAATTGCCTGTACAGTATTATTATGAGAAATATCATCAGAGATCAGTAAGCAGGAAATAAAGCACAGAAGATATTTTCCACCGTATACACAACAATCCCAAAAGTTTCCTTCTAGCAGCAGGTTAAAGGATGTTTCATGGAATTTGCAACACTTACGGTCCGTGTTTATGAGTTTCCAGGTTCGCAGACCACCGGCGCTTTCTGCTCTTCTGCTTCCCGCATTCGACAACCAGAACGAGACAGAAAATAAGGAACAGCAGGTTGATGAAGTAAGGCATGATGCGGGTTAGATGAGGAATCCGCCTCTGTGTGTGAACGCTCCGTCCTCAGCATGGTACTGCTCCCATTCCGCACTCCACACTGATGCGCATCTCTCTCTGTCCATAAGAGGCAGTGTATGTGTGTGTGTGTGTGTGTGTGTGCATACACAAGAGAGCGGCTTCCCGCTGTTTCGGTCCTGCGATCTGATTGGCTCCCCACGCTGCTGAACCGGAGAAGGAGAGAGAGAAAGAGAGAGAGAGAGAATCACGCGCTAGCGGCTTAAGCTCCCCGGTCCACCAGTGACGCACGTGCGTAGGAGACAAGGCTCGGGGACAATTTTACTACACAACAACAAAAAAAAGCATCCAAGTACTGTTTGTTTGTTTGATTGCATTATTTCCTATAAAGTTGTATTTAATGCTCTGGCCTGACCCCAGTCGGTCACTCGGTTATAATCGCTCACCGTCTTGGGTCTGCATGTATGACATAAGCTTTTGGACCGCCCCCAATTTATCTAGGCTTGGGACCGGAGCTAAAACGCACCTCTGCGACCCCTGATTTTCCATCACGACCTCGCACTGCACTACAGATGTCTATGGAGTTGACACGAGAAGGTAAAAAAGAAGGGAGGGAAAAACCAGCACTGAAGGCGAACCATGCAGCGACAGAGCATCAACTGTGACGAAGGGGATTTTCAAAGAGGATTTGAGAGTCGGGTTCAACGATGGTGCAGATGCATGGCTTGTGATGGAGAGCGTGTTGAGTAACACTTTTGTATAGAGGAATTATAGAGTTGCTCTACCAACTTGGGCAATTTGAACAACTTGTGCCAGAAAATAATAATAATAATAATAAAAACTTCCTAATTGCGTAATTTTTGTCTATTTCTTAACATTTACATTTAGACATCTGATCCAGAGTGACTTACAAAAGTGCTTGAGTTTCCGCCATTGGATGGAATCCTTACTTGAAAATTCTTATTTGACATTTATGAATCGAGTCCTAGCATGTTGTAAAAATGTTTTTAAACAGTAATTTTAAAACTTTCTTTCCAAACACATGAAATCTGGGAAATTTCGCTTAGCAGGTTTTCAGCAAGCTGCAGCTTTTTTTCTCTTATTATGATGCATTAATTTATCACAGTGAACAGGCAGAGACCCCCTCACTCACACTCACACACACACACACACACACACACACACACACACAATGGGTAACCTGAGAACATTAATCAGCCTACACTGTGTGTCTGGGAGGAAACCTGAGTACCCAGAGGAAACCCACAATATGTTTGGAGAACATGCAAACCACACACACACACACACACACACACACACACACACACTTGAAGTAAGATTCAAAACCCCAACCCCCCAAAACAGTAGAGTCAGACAGAGTCACTGCAGTGCCGTTATTAACATGAAAATTAACAAAAGTCAGATCAAATTACCGGACATTGCATTACAATAAACATAACTTACAAGTACGAGTTAAAATTAATATAGAATTTATTTTAATACATTTTTAGAAAGACAAAATTTTTTTCGACATAATTTTCGTTTTAGGCTGAGATGTGAGCCATGGATGCAGCGCTGTCTTCACTTCTTCATCAGAAGTGACTCTTCGTCCTCGCGGACCTGCTTTGGTGAGAGTCTGATCAGGACTATCGGGAGGACGCTTGTTGAAACCTTTTTCCGGATGATGTTCCAGTACTTCTGGCCCTTGAGAATCCCAGAGAACTGTAAGCGTTGATGAATTTTCCAGCTGATGGTTTTCTTTTGAACTTTTTCTCGAGGATGTTTCCGTTCCATACTCTGCGTTTACTCTCAGGCTCGTAGTGACGAATCCACGTCTCGTCACCAGTAATAAGTCTCTTTGAGAAACTTTTACCTTCCTCAGAGTATCAAACCACAAATAACGAATGATAGCATGCTGCTCTTATTCCATGCAACTCACAAGTGAGGCAGAATTTGAGATTTGAGAATTAGATATCTCAAATTTTTAGATCATAAACATGTAAATGTAACAGCCAAGTTGCGTAACAGTTCTAAACACGTATATTAAAATCCAGCGACCGATCGAACGAGGTTAACATTAGTCAGTCTTCTAACGTGTAAATTTACGATACAAATTCAAACTTGGGATACGAACATTTTTTGGACAGGATTTTCCATCCTCAAAAAATTCCTTACGAACAATTTACAAACGCATCCCACTGTATCCGGCTTGATAAACAGGCCCCGTCTTTCACGGCGGAGTATAATCAGGAAGCCATTGTTCTCTGTCCAATTAGATACGAGAATCCGACGGCGCTGTGGTATGAATACGAATCAAACACATTTACACGCGACAATGAGATTTTAATATTGTGAATTTGGGAAATTATCAAAGCTCATGATTAGCATCTCACCCTTCGCTAACAAAGAGTATTTTCTCTACATGTAGTGCAACCAGAATGTAATCAGACTTTTTGAATTAGGAGTTTATCAGAAAGCGATTAGCTTACTCTTTCCTCTAAATGAGCAGCGGGTATGTAACGAGGCAGAACGGACCTCCTTCCGCGAGTTCGCGCTACCCAGAAGACTTTCAACTCCGCAGGGAAATCCGACCGATTCTAAGAAATCACCGAAGCGAGCGAGATTGCAAAAAAGATTCCTCTTGGAAGGATTTGAGGTCATGCTCCTCATGTTCTGATGTCAAATCAAAGAAAAGAAAGAAAAGAAAAAAATAAAAAGACAAAAATGGCACGATTTATTTTCCAAGTTTTAATCAGCATCTTGTTAAAAATCAAACAACAGCTTTTACAGCACACAACACACTCAGGTTAAAACTGAGCCATTGTAAATTCCTGGTCACGATTAAAAGCACTACACGTGAACTGACATTTTGAAAAGGTGCGTCTGAACTACTTCTGACTCAACATTCATTAAGGAGCATTTTGCGACCGCGTTCGGCTAATAATCCTTATTTACAAGCTTATGTTCCGTATGAGCTTGTCTAATAAATCTAACACACTTCAACTTCATGGTAACTTTGGAGTGGAGCGCAGTTTAACGTGACAATATTATTATTATTATTATTATTATTATTATTATCACCTGACTAAAAGCACATGCATCAGAAGCCTCGTCAAAGTCCTTTAATCCTGTTCACGGGTCATAACATATATTAGCTTTTATTAAAAAACTAAACAAAAAAAAAACTATCTATAGGAATGCGATATTGCTGAAGTATTCCTTTTATAATTTGATGTTTTTAAGGTTTGTGATGTCATCCTGCTTGTGTGCATCCTGTAACAGAAGGTATTTCTCTCTCAGCTCGGCAACCAAGGACTGGGAGAGCACAATTTATAGCTTGTCTTTATCCATTTCTTCTTCTTATTATTATTATAATTATACTGTACTTGTTAGAAGAAAGTGAATGGCTCACATTAAAGAAATAAAAACACCCTACCTCCTCCCTGCCATCACCCTAGTCGCACTTGTACACCATAACAATCTACCCCTCTCTCTCTGATATTACTCAGCCATAATAACATCCCCTGATGTTTAACTCCGATTGTATGATATTACCAAACCTTTCCAGCTCTGCTAATTTTTTTTTTGTCAAACAAAAATGTAGCATAAAGCAAAAAAAAAAAAAAAAAAAACGGCCCACGAATAGATAGATATATGAATCTGGAATGATCTGCGCACTCTCCCATATCAACTCATCTCGAAGCCCCGCCCCCTCACCAAGTCGTTAGTGCTCTTGACGGGACTTCTGAGGCGTCCTCGCGTCCCATCAAGCTAAATGAAAATAGAAACTTCGTCGCTCACATTCGTCTTAGCAGCAGAATGTGACTTGTTTAGAATGAGACTAAACATAAACAAGTATATGGTTAACACCTTGGAAAAAAAATGACAGCAAGTGAAAATACCTTGAATATACTTTAATTTATCTACAGTTTAACTTAAGGCGTGATTATTCATTCATTTGTTCATCGTCTATTCCTCTTGTGTACAATGTTGTGGAAGACCTGGAGGAGACTATACTGCTTATCCCAGGAAACTTAGGGCACGAGACGGGGTACACCTTAGACGGGGTGCCAATCTATCGCAGGGCAAACATAAACAACCCTGAGGTGGGATCTGAACGCACGACCCTGGAGGTGCGAGGCCACAGTGTTAACCACTGCACAACCGTGCCACCCTAAAACAAACCAAATCTAAGACAAATTTTATTTAAAAATTTGAAAGTGAAAAGTTCTAGTCCTATTGGCAGAAGTTTGCAAGTTTTAAGCATTAACTTCTTGAAACAAAATTATCTGACAAAATATAAATTTTTTTATACGATTTGTCTAGAAATAAGCTTACTTATCTAATAATTTAGGTTTCTTTTAATCTTATTTGATGAAATTGTAAAAAAAAAAAAAAAAACAGACAAGACTCAAGATATTTTCACTTGCTAAGATGTTATTTTTTAAGTGATGCCACCAAAATGTTCAGGCATAAACAGAAGTGTTTTTTTGTTTTTTTGTCGAAGAAGCCAAACTTTTTCTTTTTTGTACTGTTTACTATGAATGACTATATAACCGCTGAAAAATCCACCAATAAGCCGAGTTTCGTCACTGCCACTGCCAGCAAACAGTTCCCGACTTCAAAGCTAACAAAATTACACACTCCCACACTCTCCTTCAACCTACGAGGGAAAAATGCCTGTTCTTTTTTCTATCTGAATGACAGATATTTGTTCATTATGTATTGTTTTTTATTTTTACGTGTAAATAGCAAGCAGGAGTAAAAACATTACATTAGATTTACTACGCTGTTTTAGTTCTGACGTTTCCTTTGAGGTATGAGAATCAGATATCTGCTTTAAAGTAAACAGTTTCCCAACTTTCCTACAGCCCAAAAAAAATAAAGAGAGGGAAAAAAAATAAAATACGAACAAGAAAAATGAGTTCTTATGCGTCACCATATTATAGTATTTCCGGAGGCCACTATCAAATACATCTGTAGTGAGAACACTGCTTTTTGTCATTTGCATGAAATTTGTGAAACTTGCCAATTTTTGTTCTATGGCAGATTTTCAATATCAATCATTGGTTTGTGTAACTGTTCTCTGCAGGACGACTGGAAAAGGATTTAAAAACATAGAATTTTTACAGCAAACCTGCTGCTAATTATGCGATTTTAAAATCAATCAAGTTTCACATTAGTAAGTCTCCTTATACATAAATTAAAACAAACCAGGAGGCACAAACTAAAGAGGGTTTTCATGAATACCATATGCATCGTGCAAATGCTCCAACGAGTGATTTATGAATAAATCCAGCTTCATAAATAAAATTTTACCTCAATTAAAAGTAGCTTGCTTTAGATATATCCTAGTTATGTAACATATCAGGATATGGGGGGAATTCACATCCCATTATATTCCGGGCAAACCATGTTAGGTAAATGTGCACGAGTCAGTCATTTCCCTTAGTACACTAGAGATGCGAATCATTTCTAAATAAAGTACAGTATGTGCTGCCATCCTCCTTTGGTATTACGCACAATCAGGCATCACTAAGGAGAACGTGGCAGCCGGTGGCGAAGGTTGGTGGCAGTTTAGTTTTGGTGAGAGTGTTTTTTGTTTTTTAAACTCTGTGGTCAGAGCTCGTAGTCAAACTTGTAGTCCTGGGCCAGGTAGATCCTGCGGAAGACGAGGGCGGCGAGGGCCAGCGTGAGCAGCACGATGAGCACGGCCGAGCCCGTGTGGCTGCCGTCCTGCTGAGCCGCCGCAGGGAACGCGGGGTAGGTAGGCCGGCGTTGTGGTTGGTTCTGGTTCTGGTTCCGGTTCTGAGCGCGGCGCTGCCGGGGGCTCAGAGAGCGCGAGCTGGGAGCTGCAGGAGTGGAGGCGGATTCGGATGCCGACTCGGGCTGGAGGGAAAGAAGAAGGGTGTGTGAGAGAGTCGGTAAGCTACTGGGCCAACAAAAACAGCTTTGCAATAAAACAAACAAACAAAATTCTTTAAAAATCAAATCCTTTTATTTTGGCACAACAGGGTTGCAACAATTTGGATAATCGATTAATCTATGCATTATTGAAACAAGTGGCAAACGGCACAATCACAAGACAATAAAGATGAATATCTCCTTTTAAAATGTATATAGGGACTTTTCTGATGAAAAAACTAAATCTAAAACCAAGTAAAGGGAAATTAGCAGCAAAAAAAAAAAAAAAAAAAAAAAAATACAGCTATTAAAGCTTAACGATAGAGGAACAAATTATTGGAGTTAAGTTAAAACCGAAATCAAGCCTGTGATGAAGGGGCGTGGCCAAGCAAAGTGAAGCGTGAAGGACCTGAAAGTGAGGTACGTTGGAAAAGGACACACACACACATACAAACTAATTAGCCATTTTCTCCTCGTGTGTATGTTTCTGTGAGCTAAAAGTGTGGGTACAAGAGAGTGTGTTTGTGTGAGAAAGAGTAAGAGAGACAGAGATTGTGTGTGAGTTTCACTGAAAAAGGCTCATTGTAGAGTGACTGGCCATAAAAACCCGACTTACAGCAACACGTAGTCAGTAATCATCCACATCCTAATCGCGTGTGAATCCCTGACTCTCGCGTCCTTCACAACAAAGCGGCGCTCGGCTTAGCGAGTCAAGGATGCAGTGTTTCCACACGTAGGAAATTTTTGCTCACGAAGGTGTACATGCCTTCACTTCACTCCAATAAGCCTGACATCTCCACATCAGAGCGTTCACAGTCCCAAGCGTGATGACATCATGAACAAACTGACAATTCAATCTGATGGCAACTGATTAGATTATCGATTTAGGCGACGAGGTTGATGAATCGCCCCACCCCTAGTTAAAAATCTCTTATAAGTGGGTCGAGATCATGAAACACCAGAAACCACTCTAAAATAATACGACGAGTTCCTGGTGCCTCATTGCTCTTATCCCACTTTCATTATAAAAGTTAATGTAGAACCATAAGGCTCATTTCCAGAATCAGACTAAAAGGTTTTGAAAAAGTCTTCAATTTCCAATTCGCAATATTAACTGGAATTGAATATTTCCAATTTAAAAAGAAAGATGGTGACTTTTCTTTTTCTCATTAAGCACAAACAAAAAGCAATTATTAGAGAAAAAATGTTTAATTCCATATAAAGACATCATGCACAGGACTGTTCTGTACGATCGGCAGTGAAAGGATCTTCCAAAGCCGAACTTCCACCAAACAACACGCAGGTACAGGGGTCGGACAATGAAAATGAAATGCCTGGTTTTAGACCACAATAATTCATTAGTATGGTGTAGGAACTCCTTTTGCGGCCAATACAGCATCAATTCGTCTTGGGAATGACAGATACAAGTCCTGCACAGTGTCCAGAGGGATTTTTACCTATTCTTCTTGCTGAATAGTGGCCAGGTCACTATGTGATGCTGGTGGAGGAAA
>JAOVVA010000026.1:3422665-3435624 GCA_028565275.1 Leiocassis micropogon
CAGACAGCTTCCTCTTGCGTCCACAGTTACTTCTGTTGGATGTGGTTCGTCCTTCTTGGTGGTATGCTGACATTACCTTGGATACCGTGGCTCTTGATACATCACAAAGGCTTGTGACTGTCTTGGCCACAGGTGCGCCAGCGAGACGTGCACCAACAGTTTTTCTTCTTTTGAACTCTGATATGTCACCCATAATGTTTTAAGCAAAACTGTGCTATTACTCTGCTAATTAAACCTTCACACTCTGCTCTTACTGGTGGAATGTAAGGCTGGTCAAATTTAGGCTGGCCAAATTTAGCCATGAAACCTCCAACACTAAATTGGGCAGTGTTTCAGTTTCATTGTCCAACCCCTGTACATCCGTCTCTGCTGAGTTCATATACAGTACATTACTGCCAAAAAAAATCAGCAGCCATTTAGCTTCACTTTGACTGTACAGTTTAAAACACTGCTTTTAACCGTTACTGACCTCACACAGACAGAGAGTACGGTGTGTTTAACACTCCATTAACCCCCCGAGGCCTTTAGGTTTAATATACCTGTGAAGTGCGAAACTCAGTTCTGGGTGATGAATGGATTTCACGAGTGAATTACTAACAGGGTCACGCTAACTTAAGCTTGAACAGCTGTAAGAATGAAAAATGGAAGCGCGGCCTGGAGCGTATCGCTAACCTCTATAAATACATACACGCTCATTCACGGAGCCTGGTTTAGTGCTGCTGTTGAAGAATGACTGTGGAGTGCAGCACACCTGAGTAAGAACAGGATTGAAAAAAAATGCAAGGTGTGCGTTTCTTTTTTTTTTTTTTATTAAATAACGCTACACTTTGAAAGCTTTAAACAGGTTGAATGTATAGAGGATGATAACGCATCCCTCATTTTAACAATATAGAGTATGGAACAGAAACATCCTCAATCGCCAACCGAGAAAAAGTTCAAAAGTCAACAACCATCAGCTGGAAAATTCATCCACGCTTACAGTTTTCTGGGATTCTCAAGGGTCGGTATTGGAACATTATCAGGAAAAAGGTTTAACAATCGACAGTGCTCGTTACAGTGAGACGCTTATTTAACAGCTGAGGACTAAACTTTGAATTAAACTATCTGAGGGATGGTGATCTCGCATGATGCTACACATCTGCATACTTCTGCACATAATTTCGAATTCATTTTCAGGGGTTAAATCATCCTCGTTATAGTCCAGGGCCCGTATTCACAAATCTTCTTAAAGCCTAAAAGTTGCTCCTTGTGACGACATTCTAAGAAAATTCTTAGAATTATGACATTTTCTCAGAATCTCCCATTAAATTTAGGACTGAATCTTAGTAAAGATAAAAATTATTAGAGTGCCGCAGATATAAAGTGCTCACCCTATCCTACGGAGATCGCTAGTTCGATTTCCGGGTGATGCTGTAACCCCTCTCGCAGCCGGAGGTCTAGAGAGAGCTGATTGGCCGAGCTCGCTCAGAGGGGAGGGATGAGAGATACTTAGTGCTCCGACATTAATCACGCCAATCAGGGGTGTCTGTGAGCTCACGCAAGCGGAAGGAGAGGATAGCGCTGTCCTCAACGATGCGTGAGCTGCGGTCGGCTGGCGTCACGTGGTTCAGAGAAAACACGTGATAGTCTTCGTCCTTCCCAACTGAGTGGTAGTAGTAGTCTTAATGTGGGAGCCCTCCTAGTGACGGGGAGGAATTGGACACGACTAAATAGGGAGAAAATCTGCGGAAAATAAATAATTAAAAAAGAAAAATAGTAGAGAGGGCTTTTAAGAGACTTAAGAGTTTCTATAGCAAAGGACAAAAGTGCAACAGACTGTCCTGCAATCATGTAAATTGGTTGTTTTAATTAACATATTTAGCCTGTAACAGAAACTTTGCATAAAGTAGCCTGTAGTCATGATTATACAATTTCTTTATATACAAACATTATAATTTTACTGTTAATTTTAAGACCTTTACAGATTTTTTATCAACCAATCAGAGTCCTTGAATTGTTGCATCATCCCTAACAACGGGGTCGACCACACCCCCTCACTAAGATAAAGATTTTTGTACTTTCCTTCCTCGGACTTGCTCTGAGAAGTTTTCTAAATTAGAATAAGTTTTACAGCCGGAATGTGGATCATTTTAGACTGAGCCTTGTAGCACATACACCTGCAAAGTTATCCAGGCAGGAACAGACCAGAAATGCTAATGCTATGGATTACCAGCCCTCATGAAAGACCTCCTTATGTATAGGGTGCCTAATGGAGAGCATTAATACCCTGAGAGACCTGTTTAATCAGCTATAAAACAGCAGAAGGAAGTGGATGCATTGCGGCATCGACTTTATTATTAACCATGTACTTGCTGTGATTTTAGCTCCTTATTGAGAACCTCCTAATAAAAATGAACGTCATGCATTTTAAAAACACCTGCGCTTACAGGGACGCCGAGTATCCATGGCTTCCTATGCATTTAGCATTTGTTGCCGTGATGCGTTTTAAAGCACGCTGTGTGTTTCAGGGGCTTAAACGTGGCCTCCTGCTTGGATGCCTTTGATTGATTCAGACACGCAGTCGTATGTAGTGACGGAGACCGAGAGGCCAGTGGGTTGAACCGGGATATGATCTGACTTCTCTGATGAAAAGATTGAGGAGGAAAAGTCTAGAATAGTCCTCACCATCTGCGAGGACGGAAAGGAAAGACGATAGTTCTTGCTTCTGGCTGGGGTGCTTCTGAGGGATTTCATATTGGATGAGCGAGTCTGACGTGATGGTGAGAAATGGCGGACTCTTAGAGAGGTGGTAATATCATTCCTTATTCAAATCAAATCAACACTCACTCATCGTCTACACCATTCAATCCCAGGGCACGAGGTGTGGTACACCCTGGACAAGGTGCCAATCCAATGCCAATTTGGGAACGGCAATTAGCCCAATCTGCATGTCTTTGGACTGTGGGAGGAAACCCACCAAGCACGGGGAGAACATGCGAACTCCACGCACACAGAGCCGGGAATCGAACCCGGACTCTGAAGGTGCAAAGGCGACAGCGCTAACGACAGAACAAATCATATGGAAAGAAATTAATATTTAAAATCTCAAGTACTGGTCCGTTACCTTGCAAAGCCGATTCTGCACACTCTCAGTCTCAGTCTCAGCCTTGTTCTCTTGACTGGGCGCTTTCAATGTCCATAACACAAAGCGCCAAGACAAACAGCTAACGTTAGCATGCGTGCTGCATTCTCCATCGTACCCTGCCATCGCACTTTAAACTTAATGGGGCGACGAAAATGCTGAAGGGGGTCATGAGAGAGAGAGAGAGAGAGAGAGAGAGGGAGACTAAATTGGCCGTAATTGTGTCGAGAGCGTGTACGTTACTCTGCACCGAACAACCCAGCGAGTGAGAAATGCTGAGAAACTCTGCGGAGGAAATGGTTCCACGGTGTGGAGTGGAACGCAGCCAGGCGCCGAGTGCAAAGAATGCACGACGTGTTCCTGCTGTGAGGAGTGTATGATAAAAGCATGTGCCACTTGCCTCAGGGGTGAGTGGGAGCAAAAAACACCGGTGAGCCAGGATTACGGATGCAGAAGCTTGTTTTGTGCTCCACATGAGGAGATCAGATTGCACGCTGTGTGTTTTTCACCCACCTGTTCGGCCTGAGCCGTTCCTACGCTGTCTTGGAGCGCCTCGGAGATGCCGCTGGTGTCATGCTGGGTGGCTTGGCTAGCGCTCGTCGCCTCGTTACTCCCGCCGGCGGTGGATGATGTGCTGGACTCGGCCTGTACAGAAACGCAAGACATTCAACACCGCTGGTTTCGCCGGTTGGCACGTTTTTGTGTGACTATAAAACACTGTGTGAGATCTGTGACAGTCAGCAGCTAATAGGTCATAGAAAGCTAAACTAGTTATAAGGCAAGTCAAATAGGTTAGAATTAGATGCAGTTTGTCTTCATTTTATAGCGAGGGTATCATATATCTATATTACTGACTGGAAGCTGGAAAGGAAAAAAAAAAAAAGTCCAGGGTCACAGGCTGGGTAGGAAGTTAAAAGAAAAAAAAAATGAAAAAAAGAGAGAGACGCCTCATTAAGTGCGGAGACGTTTAATTAATGGGAATACTTTAATATGCACGGTTCAGGCGATTTCTACAGCACACTTCAGTACATTTAGGAAGAAAATAAACCCCTAATGTGTCTGCTTTTTCATTTTCCTTCTTAACTAGGCAATGCCTCAGCGTGCGAGTGTGTACATTAGGTCCGTTTCTTACAACTTCAATTCTAAGATGGACAGGAGAGTCTAGTCCACTGTGTGGAGGGGGAAAAAAAACAAAAACAAAACTTCGTCGTAAGGGGACGTAAAGGTCAATGTACCTTAAAGTTGATCTGCTGTGCTAGCTGTTGGGCTTGAAGGTCCACGGGCTGGCGCTCGCTGTTGGGCATCAGCGCGAGCAGAGCCGTCCGCATGGAGCACCCACACATCTCACAACAGAAGTCCTGAGACCTGAGAGCATGGAAAGAACATTTCCATTAAAAAAAATACTAATAATAAAATTAAAAAAAACACACACTTAATAGGGATGTTGGTCATCAAGATCATCATATGGAAGCCTAAAGTTTTTATACATGATTTGTTTAAAAATGTTATCATGAGTGGGTGGAAATTTTTTAGAAAAAAAAAAAAAAAACAAAACACCAGCCATTTCATCAAGTACACACACTCTTAATACTGGGATGGACTCACTTTTGCCATCAGATCTGCCTCAATTCTTCATGGCATAGATTCAACAAAGTGCTGGAAACATTCCTCAGAAATTTTGGACCATAATAAATTCACAGCATCACGGAGGTGCTGCAGATTTGTTGGCTGTACATCCATGATGTGTTCCACCACGTTCCAAAGGTGCTCTATTCGATTGGGATCTGGTGACGGTGGAGGCCGTTTGAGTACAGCGACCTCATTGTTGTGTTCAAGAAACCAGTTTGAGATGATTTTAGCCTTGTGCCATGGCATGTTATTCTGTGCTCACAAAGAGATGGACACGATTAGCAACCATACTCAGGTAGGCTGTGGCATTTAAACCATGCTCAGTTGGTGCCAAGGGTCTCAACATAATTCCACCTACACCATTACGGCACCACCACCATGATTTAAAGCATGATGGATCCAGGCTTTCATGGTGTTTACAGCTAATTCTGACCCGACCATCTGAATGTCACAGCAGAAATCGAGACTCGTCAAACTTGGCAATGTTTTTTCCACAATCTGTTGTTGTCCAAATTTTGGCGAGCCCATGCAAATTGCAGCGTCAGTTTCCCGTTCTTCGCTGACAGGAGTGACACCCGGTGTGGTCTTCTGCTGCTGTAGCCCATCTGCTTCAAGGCTCCGAGGCGTTGTATATTTAGAGATGCCTTTGCATACCTCAGTTATAACGAGAAGTTATTTGAGACACTGTCAGCTCGAACCGGTCTGTCCATTCTCCTCTGACATCTGGCATCATCGAGGCGTTTTCACCCAGAGAACTGCCACTCAATTTCAGCGGTCCAACCTCAAGCTTCCATCACCTCGTCATGCTCTCGTTAGAATTCGTTATCGTTGCTATAGTAACACCTTACAGTGGAGGATTAAAGCTTAAAACATGCACTGGATTTATCCGAACCCCCCCCCAAAAAAAAAACTAGTCTACTCGACACTGAAATACAAACCTGGTTAGTTTGAAGATTTATACGGATCGCTGGAGGCAACATTAAGACGGGTAATAAGATTAAAACTTACAGGTGCTTCCTCTACAACCAGGACTCATCTAATCTCTGGGTGTTAATTGGATGGCTTTTTGCGGAAGACCTTCATCTGGATGTGTTAATAGCTGATCGGTTTCTTCCTCGCTTTTGGTTCAAACTTTGATTTTACATAAACGCTACGTGTCCACACATGCTGCGTTCGCAGGCTCTCTGATAATGACTCGAATCTCTCGAGATCCCTGCAGATGTCTAACGTATGTGCACGGTAAGCGAGAGGGAAGCTGCCGCAATTGACGCTTTAATAAAACACACCCGCTCTGTGTATGTGTGGTGCACTTGTGCGTCATGCAACAATATTGTAAGGACCTTGAACTTACTCTGGTTGCTGTGCTCGAACCGCTCCCCTAACAAACCTTTAGTGTATTCATGTTCTTTATGTATGTATGTTTGATCTTACTCTCACATTCAGTATGATCGTATACTCCTGTGTATTCTCTAATTTAATTATTATCCTGTCTGGAGCATCTTCGTACAAACTGCTTCTATTTTAGAGAACACGATCAATCCGCTTCCTTTGGATAAAAATCCTTTCCTTGCCCCAAACACAAGAGCTCCAAGGCTACTAAAGAGCTCCTGTTCAAAACACTTTAGACTACTATTAATAATGTATGACGCCACTTTATACGTGAACCACTCATCAATTGTGCTAAATTGTTCTCGTGACGTTGCCGAGATTTTTATTGCGGAAGATGTAAACAACCACTTATTGGGGACCTTGTGCAAGAAGATACCTTAAATCCTTCAGTACACTGCTTTAACCCTCGTTCCGTTGCGCCATAATCAGTACTGCACACTTGAACAGGCTTAAAGTTGTAGTAGAGTATTTTTTTTTATACTGCGCTTGTTAAAGAGAGAGAGAGAGAGAGAGAGAGAGAGAGAGAGAGGAAGGTTTTCTTACTTTTTGGCCAGGGCTTTCCTTTCTTCTGGAGTGTAATCCAGCGATCCTATGGCCCCCTCTCCTTTAGTCGGCATGAACCCTATAATCGCTATTAAAGCAGTCCGAACTGAAACACACACACACACACACACACAAAGTAAAAGTCATGACACATGAACTGAAAATCTGTCGTGCTGAATTAGGCGAGGACGACGGCTCCCAGAGGACAACACAAAACGCTGCATGTGGTGTTACGTAACGGCTTGTAAGGCTGCGCTTGGCTGTCTCGGACACCGTTGTGAAGACGGCTTCCTGTCTGGACGGGTTAGGACACGGGTACTCGGAAATGACATGATGAAGCTTTTAACTTTTACTGAGGTACAGCGCTGGAGATCACACCGCACCATTGTGTGGTGAAGCGCGTTGTTTTATTTAAATTAAATGAAACAAAAGATAGAATGATGTAAAACGTTTATTGGTTGAAGGCGACACGGTGGTGTAGTGGTTAGCACTGTCGCCTTGCGCCTCCAGGGTCTGGGTTCGATTCCCATCTCCGTGTGCTTGGATGTTCTCCTCGTGCTTGGTGGGTTTCCTCCGGGTACTCTGGTTTCCTCCCACAGTCCAAAGACATGCGGATTAGGCTTATTGGTGTTCTTAAAACTGCCTGAATTGTGTAAATGAGTGTACGTGTATTTGTGTGTGTGCCCTGCAATGGTTTGGCACCCTGTCCAGGTTGTACCCTGCCTCGTGCCCTAAGCCTCCTGGGATAGGGTCCAGACCCCCCCGAATACAGGATAAAGCGGTATAGACGATGAGTGAGTGAGTCACGTTTGTTATTCTTGTGATTAACAGCACTTGCATACAAGATTCACAATCTTTCTGATCTGATGCGTCGCGATCATCCTTTGGAGAAGCCGTGCCTCCGGTGTGTAATTATGAATTGTAACACTCTCCAACTTCTAGTCAAGCGACGTACTAAAATCACTCAAGGCCTCACTGTTGGTCCCTTTAGTGTTACTGAGAGGCCTCACACTCGAGCGGTCCAACCGAAAAACGACTAAACAGCTTGATAGTGCTGAGTGAGATCTGTGCTTTCCACCTGTGACCTGACAGAAAACTCCTCTCAGACCAAATCAAAGTTTGACGGGTCACTTTTGGGTTTAATCCAAATCCCCAAGAACCCAAAACCCAGCAACCCAGAATGTCCAGGAATATAAAAAAAAAAAAAAAAGGTCTCTACGGCTCGAAGGTATTACTGCACATATGTAAGTAATACTCCTGAAATAAGGTCTGAAGTCCCTGGCTACAAAATGTTTAAAAACCACCGTTAAAGTTGCTCCGGTTAATTAACTCGCTCTCAGCTGCACAGCTTCTTGCCTGCTTTAATGCACGTAATAAAACCCACAAAGAGCTCGGAGACGAGCTGACGAGTGTTAGATAAGGGATAAACACTAACGACTCGTCACTGGGGACGGTGCTGCAACCTCGGCCTGCAGGCTGGAATCTTGTACACTCCCACACGCGCTGAAGATTCGCAGGATGTACGGTTATATACAAGTGTTTCGGCGCCCCTGATCAAATGGATGTATTTTTCTGTTCAAGACCTACAAGGTGCATTCAAGTCAAACCGAGACCTTTATGTCTCTATATAATCCGCTGCCACACCAATGTACTTATCCCAGTGTTTCACTAGTGCGTGGACAGCATCAAAGTTGAAAGTGTGATTTATGATCAGACTGCCTGCTTCATGTCTGAAACCCCGGCCTACCAGGAACTTCTTTAACAACCCAGACATGTGGAAATGGCTTGAAGCGAGGTCAGACCTGTAGGGGGATTTAGCAATAACTCCCAGCTGACTTCCTGTAGCGTACAAGTGGTGTTGGTGAATGATCGAGTGTTCAGTTCCCACAGACAGATGCGTCTCTTCTGCAACTTGGCGACAAGACATCCGTGGATTTTCCAGGATCAAGTGTTCCACTCGCTGAACGTTCACAGGGAACGACTACGGTTGGTTCCGAGCCACCTCGACCAGGAATGTCAGTCACGGACGTACAGGCTTCTTTAAAATGTTCACACCATTCAGATGTTTCACTGCGGCCAAGAGTGTCATCACCGTACTGTGCTCGAAGTCTTCTGTAAATGTCAAGCGTTTTTAAAAACATCTTCATTCACCAGAAATTTCATCACCAGTTCTGGTTGGACCTGAACGCTCCTTGTACAATAATTAAAACGTGCGTTCAAAAAGTCCCTCCGCAGTGGCCGTGTAGAGTAGGTTATGGGAAAAGAGTAATTTAATGAAACTCAATTATTCTCAGGTCATGTATTTATTTATTTTATTTTATTTATCTTTCACAATATCGCGATGTGGTATTCTCGTCTCCGGGAAAGCTGCTTGAAATTTTCCTCTGACTAAATTTGTGTATTTATCGCCAGCTTTAAAAACGTGCTCCGCTAAAAAAAAACATCCGTCGATGGTTTAACAGTTTCACACAAAAATACTTTTGACTTTTGACTGGTGGCACCAAATATGAGAGCGCGCCAACACACTGCGCTGCGAAGAGACTTTCTGAACACACTGAATAAATAATGAAAATGGAGGGCCAGTGGTAAAGTGCTCGTCCTATCATCCGGAGATCGCGAGTTCGATTCCCGGGTGATGCTGTAACCTCTCGCAGCTGGAGGTCTGGAGAGAGCTGATTGGCCGAGCTCTCTCAGAGGGGAGGGATGAGAGATACTTAGTGCTCCCACATTAATCACGGCAAGATAAATAAACAATAAAAATAAATAATGAAAATGAAAAAAAAAACAAAAAAAAACATGGTGTTCTAAGCAAAAGTTTGTAATAAGTTTGCACAAAGGTCAGTGATTAGATAGGACTCTCTTCTAGTGTTCCTACATCTGCAGGAAATAAAAGCGATACTAGATAAAAATCCGATGAGTCGCGATGAAAAACTAGACTATGGCCAACAATTAAAATAAATAAATAAATAAAGGTACTTGATGGAAAATCTATAAAAAAATAAAACGATCCAAACAGATTTAAGCTTTAAACATAACCCAATTAAAAGATGCGGTCCTGCGTGCGGTACTCAACCTGCTTCAGCAAAATCCCTTAATCTACGTTTATATTCTGTAAAAAAAATAAATCTGCGTTTAATATCCTGCGATACACAGGGAGCACCCTGAAGGCTCGTGTCAGCACAATTCACACAATGTGAAATCTGTTTATGCAAATGATTTATTTTTAATGAAAAAAGAAAAACAGCTTTGAAACATAGAAAGATGACTCGACAGGCTTTAAGGCTTCAGTGCCTGTGATACGATCCTTTATTTAAAAAAATATTTAATATAGAATGCCACATCCGTTGCACAGATACAAGCTTGTGATCATTTTGACTAACTGTGATATGACGATGACGATGATGATGATGAAGACGTTTTTCTGTCTGAATTTAGTCTCAGACAATTTCCACCTAGAGCATGCAGCTCTCTTCTCCTCCTGTCACACAAGAGCTAACAAGCGGTAAGGTTGAAGGCTGACGCGCGCTTCCTCCGAAACCCGTCAAGAAATTCGACTGCATCTTTTTCGGAAAGGCTGCTGCTGCTGCACGTTGTGTCACAGGGCAGGGTAACGACACTGCATGCTATCTCTCCCCGCCCACACCGCATGTCCAATCTTGCTCTCTTGGATACGGATACTATGTCTCCATTTCTGATGATTCTTTTTTTTCCTTGAATGATGGTTAGCTGAATCGTACGAATTTAGAACATCACCGCGAGTCTGTATTTCATTCAGAGTTACATTTCTTTTCAATTAGGAGCAAAAAAATAAATAAAATAAAAAAAACTTGCCGATAGAATAATCTGGAAGACCCCGGTGCCAGTGGGACATTAGCGTAACGACTTCATTTAAATTCAAATCAAAACCCTTTAATCCCTCATTTGCTCCGTGGACCCAGTGGGCACCGAGGACTGGTGCTATGTTTAGTGAAAAGTGTGTGTGTGTGTTTGTGTGGGGTACCCACTGCTCCAGGAGGGTTGCCAGGTCTCGGGGTGATGCCCAGATATGCTCAGACAGATCTTCTTCCCGACCTCGAACCTCCCGTTGGGCTGCAGAAAGAGGATTTCAGCGCTGATTAAAAGGAAACTCAAAAAAAGGAAAACGTGGAAGATGGAAATCAAATGACTGAATATTGATTTCAGAAGATCAAAGGGAAAAAAAGTAAGGTCTAGTAAAGGAAATTCGAGTAAAGGAATAATAAAACCAGCAACCAGTCTCAAAAACAAACCCCTAATGTTCCAGCAGTGTGTATATATAAGAGGCAGCAATGCAAAGAGCAGCTTTATATCTGCTATTATATCACGCTGTCAGTAACAACCTTTGATCGTGTCCCTTCTTTTGCCGCAAACTCCATTTACTGCTCCGGAGAGGAAAAAAAAAAAGAAAAGAAGTAAAGATGAGAAAAGAGAGAAAGAGCGAGCTCAAAGAGGGAAAAAAAACGAGGAGGACTTAGAAGTTATTTAAGGCTGTTGTTATCTAACATCACTAGCAGTTTCCTGTAACGAACACCTAACCGGATCGCATGGAAATTGATTCTGTTGGATTAGAGGGAACGGCGGAAGGAAAAGAAGGACTGACGTTAGCCAGTTGTACTATTTTTATTAGCATTCGTAACATTTTTGTGGAATGACTTACCGTGAGGAGGATGATGCTCGGAGGCTTCATCGGATACTCCGGAGGAAGGACGATGCGGCCGTGGTAGATCCCGCCGTCGAAGTCCGAGTCTGGAGGCCCGCGCACTGAGAAGTGCCACTCGAAGAGGTTGTCCTAAAAGGAGCACGCGGGACACAGGGACAGTAAACACACTCAGTATGTACGAGGTGGAACAGATTCTGGAGATTTGAGACACAGCAGTGGTGCAGGTTTATGAGGAAATGAGGCGAGGAGTGTTTCTGCGCCGGTTCTTCTGGACACTCCGGGTGGCAGAACTGTTCCTGTTGCTGCAGATAAAACTCCGGGCACTTCATTACGATTTCTGTCTGAAGATTTTAGCTCTTAAGAAGGGCCAAGTTATCTAACAGCTTGTCTTTTGAAGAACTCCAGGTTTTTGGCAAAAAATAAATAAATGGGACACGTCATCTTAAAAAACAAATTACGGTTGTGTTGCATCGCACTGTACGTCTACAAACGTCTAGCATACTCAATTTATTAGAAATAAACAGAACAGAGTCCACCACAAAGTCCATTCATTTGACAATATTAAATAAATAAATAAACAAACAAGTTGTTTAAGAGTTAATAAAAAATTATTTAAAACTAATAATAACTAATTATATGTTGTTAAATAATTAATATTCCAAATCGACAAATATTTAAAAGCTATTTTTACATTATGTACATTTTATATTTAATTACATTTTTTATTGCATTTAAAAAAATTACATTTAATTACATATTTAATAATTTGTGATTTATTTATTTCATTATTTCAAGATTCATGTAATTATTTCATGATTTAGTTTCTTAATTATTTTAAGAATTACATAATTACTTAACTATTTTTTTATTATTCTTTACAATAAATTATATAATGATTTGTTTAATCATTTAATAAAGTACTCATTTAAAGATTCAAGTTTGTTTTTTTCTCTTTATTACTTTATTTAATTTATGACTTATTTTATGATCCTGTTATTTGTTTAAACATTTCAGAATTTTTTTATTGTTTTATTTAATTATTAATTAAATTTTTTTTCATGATTTATTTTATTATTCATTCAATTATGTACTTCAAGATGTTTATGATTTTATTTAAAGACTTAATTAGAAACAATTCAATGTTTATTTCAGGATCTATTTAATTGTAAGGTTCATGATATATTTCAAGGTTCTATTTATTTATGTATTTATTTGATGAGTTGTTTAAATCTTTAAGATGTATTTCATGACATTCCCCTTGTGGTGTTGCAGCTCACATACAATACAATTTCATAAAAGCGATACTATTAACTGGCGAGCATTATTAGATGTATTGTAGTTAATGACCTCAGTAGAGCGAAAGATTCTAGTTATTAACTGCCTGATACTGGCTATGAGAGGTGTGATTCAGTGGCGATTTCTTTAAGACTGCAAGGGAAGCTCAGCTTCCCCTATAATGTCACAAAAGTAATGGTCAAATTATGTACTATTGTGTTAACATGTTATTGACTAAAAATGCGTTATGATGATTGGAGGAGCTGTTTAAAGGGCGGAACCCCTTTTTTGATTGACAGCATGTCTTAAGTATACATCAGCGCT
>JAOVVA010000026.1:3435724-3445834 GCA_028565275.1 Leiocassis micropogon
TAGTTCGTTCATATAATTAAAGTAGCTCGTGGAAGGGGAAACTAGCCAGCTAGCAAGCTGTGCATAATGGCAGACGCGGACGGTGCTATAACATAATGAATTTTATGATGAAGGCATAATATGAGCTTCCCCTGTTTCAAAAGCTAGCAGCCGCCACTGGTGTGATTGCTAAACAGCCCCAGACAAAGTCGTAGTTTTGTTTCTTTTTGTCTTATAAAATGATATAGGGCCTAGCTGAAGGCAGAAGCCAAACCAATCAACTCGAGGAGATCAGCCCCTTGAGTTTGAAGGATGACTGACAGATTTACAGATTTCATGATGTGTCTCCAACAAGTGATGATAAATGAAGTAAATAATTGGGAAATAAAAAACATGAAATAATTACAGGTAGTCCACGACTTACGAACGAGTTCCACTCCGGGAACACGTTCGTAAGTCCGATTTGTTCTTAAGTCCACGCCTAAGGAAATGAATCTCCCTGTGAAATGCTGTCGCTGCACCTTTAAATCACGACATTTTATGCACTGACTTGCACTGAAAATACTGTATATATTGTAAATATTGGTATCTGGTGCACTGCAGTGTCTATTTTTTGTATCTGTTCATATCTGCGCAATTTTTTAACTCGAATGTTCGTAAGTCTGTGACTACCTGTAATAATAATAATTATTATTATTAAACTATTTTTAATTGATTTATTTACTGACATTTATTTTAACATTGCCATATTCCTCCCTCAATAATTTAGACCCATGTGCCTCAAGAAAAACACAATTTCTCCTTTTGAGCGCTTCACAGTTGACACAAATGTCAAGACGGCAGAATCACGACACGTGTTTGACGTTTCGACACAAAAGAGCCCTGTTCCTCTACTATTCCCCTATTCAGTCGAAACTGCTTGGACAGACATGATGTAAAATCTCACTGCGTGATTTGATTATAAAGCCGTGAGCGTTATTATCTCTTCGCAGTACGAAGTGTGTGCCAGTTAGGACCGTTTATTTGGTTCACAATGGCCCCGGAGCTCAGACGTGCTCCTGCTAACAAAAGCCCTGATTGAGTTCCCGCTCGAAGCTCACCTCCAGAGGCTGGGCGTGATAGTGCTCGGTGGGATCTCGGAGTTCAGCCGCTTCCTTCATCAGCCTCTTCACCGCTGGGGAAAGAAGACGGAGTTGTTATTATTATCATCTCGAAACTGCTTCTCGGTCACCCCCCCCCAAAAAGCTGAAGATTTACACAGCGTTCAATGTTCGTCGGTCTGATATTTGACTCGTCTGTCTGCAAATAGCACGGCTTTCAAGATGTTCACGACAGAAGTATTTACTGCAGCAACCTCATCTTTAATGCTTTTCCCCTCCTTTCTTGTTTATTTCATCTGTTCTGTTTACACTGACTGAGCTGCATTAACACCAGACTGACAGGGTATAATGATAAACACACACACAGCTCATTTATCAATCTGTATATGAACTCATTTATTTGTAAATCAAGCTTAACATAAAAGTTCAACACAAAAACTTTTGTAGTTGTGAAAATCTTGTAAAATAAAAAACATCTGTAACCTTCTCAGTCTCGAGTGTGTGTACATGCATGCTTTAAAATAATGATAATAATAATAATAATAAAAAAAAACTCAATGTAAATCTCGACATGATCAACCTGCATATCGTATGCGGGGCGTTCAAGTCAATCCAGGACTTGTGATAAAACCGCTCATGAATGACACCGTAAATACGATCTGCACAACCAAAAGTCCCGCTTTGACCTGAACACCCATTATACAAATTGCACGTTACTACACACTTAAATGTGGAATATATACAGTATGAAATGTATATTCCCCGAAAGACCGCACACTAAAGCATAAGAACAACAACATAATATATGCGTATCAATGCAGTGAAGAGCGTTCAGAGCTCCACATCGAGGAGACAAAACAACCCGTTCATAAAAGGATGAATTAACACGGAGGGAGCAAAAACTCAGGGCCGGACTCAGCGGTATACCTTCACCTGAAGGACTGAGGATGAAACTGTATGAAATTTTGGACAGATGGATCGAGAGAGGGGTGAAAGAAGTCATCTATGTACTGATGGAAAATCCTTCTCTCGACAGAGTTGAGTGAGTGCCCTTACATTTATCCCAAGGAAGATCAAGACCTCTTCACACGCCCACCAGGAAAGCCACACTTAGGGACTCCTCTTACTCTCTTCAGTCGTTACGACCTTAATGACTCTATTATTTTCCTAACAGCCCTCTCTCTTTCTCCTCTGCTTTTTAACAGCACTCACTCTTATTCGCACCTTCTCCATTGTTCACGTGACGAGCCTTTTCAGATGGGAGAGGTCACATCCTTTGACCTTGGAAGAACTAAATACGAGGAACTTAAGAACCGAAAAAGCTACTTGGATGGGTAGTGAAAAGTGGACATGACTCAACTTCACAGACAGGAAGTAGTGATGCCAGTGATGACTTCTTTGTCACACCAAGTGCAAGTATTCACATTTCTTCACTTGCTGACAGCCGAGTACCGGGTCGTGAACCGTGAAGCTGCTCTGCATGTAGAGCGAAGCAAAGTAGCGTGATCTCCTTATCAATCCGCTGCGCAGTTAAACTGATGCGAGACGTTTTTGCTGACACAGTCAAGCTCTCGCAGTCGAGCACTTCATCTTCAAATAACAGTTTACCACAAAATCTGCAACCTCTTAAACAACATAAACATTAACTACATGAAAAAAAAAATGACATCACTGTTTCTCTCATACAGAGTCATTCCATGCGCAACATGGCCATAATCTTCCAAGTTGAAATTTATAACACGCTCCCGGTTTATTAAACAGTTGTTTCTCTATTCCCAGAACGCCACAGTCGTTGTCAAGCAAGCAAGATACAGACAGACCAAGAGCTGAGCTGCTAAGCTAGGTTAGCAAGACGGACAGACATGAAAGGGATGCGCTACATGCTAATGCATCTAAGCGCACTTTCACACAATGATTGATTTGTACCATGAACAGGAACACTTGCTTCACCTCCACACTGGTCAGTGTTCACATTATTATATTACTCTGTTCTTACGGATTTTCACCCTCCGATACAGCAGGTGGCAGTATGCACATAGATAGATACTAGTTGGTTTGCAAGACACAATTCAACACAGAATTGTACAAATGATTTTGTATGAATTCTGGACAGATGGGTCGGTCCAAAAATTGTAGAAATAAGAGAAGAAGAAAACAAGGAAGTCAATCTTCGCACTACGCCTAGAGCAGCGGGCATTCCTGCTTTATCAGCTATGGCGGTGTAGGTCAGAGGATGAGATTGGCACATTCTTACTGAGATTTCGGAGGACACCGACGGCACCGGGCTCAGGTATGACTGGCTTCCATATCTGATTTGATCTGTGACTGAGTGCACTGTATCGTTCTCGAGAGCACCTCTTCAAGCGGACTCCCGAGCCTGGAACATTTGTGTTCTCATTTGGCTTTGGGGTCAAAAACGATAAGGTGAAAACACCCTTAGCTTACTGGTACCTTCTGAGAGAACACAAGCTGACCTGATTGCTGTTGCTGCAGTTCAAACACTGTGTTTGTTTTGTTTTTCAGCTCCATCGCACTTCTCAACAAAGCTCTCGTCAAAACACTGACACCTACCTGGACAGGAGGAGGGTCAAGGGGCTGTGCTGCAGTATCCCAACACTTTTATGAGTACAAGCGCAATATCTGACCAATACCCGAGATCGTTTATTTATTTATTTTTAAGTGAGCATATAATCTGTTTTTTCATGTTTTCTAGAAACTTCACCTCAGTGAAACTGCAGCAGAAATCTCTTGCACCAGACTCCATTCTCTGCTGGTCTCTCATTAATAAACACCGGAGGCTGAGCACAGAATCTATTATAGGGTTCTCCTCGCTCACGTTCTCCACAGGGGAGCGCCAGTGGCAGCTCAAAGGCACGAGGAGTTCCACAGCAGCGTGTCCACTTCGCCACGCTGCTCACATCACCACTGCCCGAAAGGAAAAACAATTACACAAAGTGGAACAAACTCCTGCTCCTAGGCTAAAACTGCACGGATGGATGGATGGAATGGATGGATAAAAGAAAGAAAGAAAGAAAGAAAGAAAGAAAGAAGAAAGGAAGAAAAGAAAGAAAGCCAGCAAGAGAAAGAGGAAGGACAGACAAAAAAAATAGATAAAAGAAAAGGAAGAGAAAAAAAAAGAGGGTAAAAGAAAGGCAGGAAAGCAAAAGAAAAGAAAAAAATGACAAGAAAAAGGAAAGAAATGAAAAAGGAAAAAAATTTAAGATTGAAAAGAGAGAGAAAAGTAGAGAGAAGATAAAAAAAGTAAAAAGAAAAAACAGCAAGAGAGAGAAGGAAAAAAAGGAGAAAACTAGTGAAACAGAAGGGAATTGGATTAAGAACAAGAGAGAGAAAGAAGGAAAAAAATGAAAGACAAAAATTGAGATATGGACAAAGGAAAGGAAAACAGAATGGAACGATAGGACTATAAAAGGAGAGAGAGGGAGAAAAAGAAAAGAGAAGACAAAAAGAAAGAAAGCTATAAAAAGGAACAAAGATAGCAAGCCAGCAAACGAGAAGGAGAAACAGTGATGGCAAAAGAAAGAGAAGGATAAACTGAAAGAAAGAAGGAAAGATGGTAGATAACGGACAAAAATAAAAAGAAGGGAATGGGAATGAAAGCAAGATGAATGAAAAAAATAT
Source organism: Leiocassis micropogon (assembly GCA_028565275.1). NCBI lineage: Eukaryota > Metazoa > Chordata > Actinopteri > Siluriformes > Bagridae > Leiocassis > Leiocassis micropogon. The sequence continues at coordinate 3,440,443 of JAOVVA010000026.1, forward strand.
ACGGGGAAAAATATAGAAAAGATGAACTGCAGGTTAAGAGCTAAAAGCACCTGAATGACTGAAAAAGGCAAAAACTGGAGGCAGGGATGAGGATGAGAATCGGTTCGGGATGAGGATGAGGTTCTGGCAGGAGGACGAGAGTGAGGATGATGTTGGGGGATGGCGGTGAGGACGAGGATGAGGTGAGTTTCGGAGATGAGGATGAGGTGGGGTTCAGGGATGAGGAGGAGGTGAGGTTTGGGGACGAGGTGAGGTTTGGAGTAGCCCAGCTAGACTGCTTCTGTCTCAGGCCACATGATTCTTCGCTGTGCTGTGTGAAGGCGGCCCTCATCGCTCTCACAGTGTGAGCTTTCCACCTCAATTAAAGGGAACACCACAACAAACGTCTCGTTCTCCAGGGCCCATGCTTCACATACGTTAATGGGGAAATTACGACACGTGATTGATTGTCCTGCCAAAGTCGAGTCGAGGCACGTACGTGTTAATGAGCGGGGAAAATTGCACTCTAATTTGCGTGCTTATAGAAGAGAAATGAAAAACTCCAACCTAAAATAGAAGCGATACCCATCTGGTACCAGCCGCTCAAACTCCTGCAAAGTTGTGGTTTCAGAGAGAAAGGGGGAGTGAGTGAGTGTGGGTGAGGCAGAGAGAAAAAGAGAGAGAGAGAGAGAAAGAGAGAGAGAGAAAAAAGGGGGGTGAAAGAGAAAAAGAAAAGAGGGTTAAAAAGAAGCACAAACATTGAAATCAGGTGGTGGGTGGGTTTAAGGAACAAAGAAAAAAAAAAGAAATAAGAAAAAAGAAATAAAATGGAATAAAATAAAAGAAGAAAAGACCTGGAGGAAAGAAAGGGGAAGAAAACAAGAACACAGAGAGATAGAGTTTGAAGGTGTGCAAGCCCCCTGGGAGCGGTGTTGTGTTTGAAAGGCGCGCGTTCAGTCCCAGCGGCTGAAGGACGTCATCACTGGGTCACGTGAGCCGGATCGAAAGCAGCGCAGCGTCGGCGAGAAAACTCATTTCATCGAGTTTCGGGCTGCTCTGGATGCTCTCGGACGGACGGTCTCGTGAGCTCCGAGTGAAGAGACAGACGTGACGGGGGGTGGGGGACGCAACACTTCAGGGACTTTGGCTTAAAACAAACGGCGTCTAACGTCTGAAAAATTCAGCCACCGACGTCTGAGACTCATTAAAGAGTCAGTTTGAAATACAAACCATTAAAAGTGATGGAGCGTCAGGCTGGAACCCTACAGACTTTATAATACATACACACACTCTCTTCTGAGTGAAAGTTACACACACAGTGATCTCTGCTGAAGTAACGCCACAGTACTGTCTCTACTAATAATCCAACAAATGAGGAGAGAGATAGAGAGAGAGAGGGAGGGGGGCAAACAGATGGAAGGAGGGGAAGAAAATATAAGAAGAAAAAAGAAAATAAAATGTGACAGAAAAAATAAAGAATGAACGAAGGAAAGAAAATGGATAATAAGAGAAAAGATAAGAAAAAAAAATAAAACAAAGAAAAAAATAAGAAAGAACTGCATGAAAAGAAGGAAAAAATAGGCAAGCAAAAAAGAACAAGTAAAAAGGAAAGAATAAAGCAACAGAAGAAAGAAAATGAGAAACATGAAAGTAAATAAAAAAAAAAAACAGTAAGGCCAAAGAAAGAAAGAAAGAAAAGGATGAAAGAGAATATTAAGAGAAAGAAAATAACAAAAGGAAGAAGAAATAAAGAAAGAGTGAAGGAAAAATGTATGGCAAGGTAGAAGGGAAAAAGAATAAGAGGAAAAATAAAAGAAAGAATAAATAACAAAATAAAGGAAATGAGTGTGAAAGATGAAAGGAAAAAAATTAAAGAAGAGTCTCAAAGAAAGAAAGAAAAGTAAAGAAGAAAAGAAAAACAATGAATAATAGCAGTAAGAAGAAGACGTAAATAATTGACTACCAAAAAATTAAGCACCTCTGTGAATCATGGGCACTAAAAGCATGGCGTGTTTGTGTGTGTGTGTGTGTGTGTGTGCGCGCGCGTGTGTGTGCGGCGTACCTCCCCTGTACCTCATCACACAGGGCAGGTTCTGAGCTGCAGCACTGTGGGTCACTTCAGCCTCCTCCAGCTACGCGCCCTACACGAGCTCTACGCTGCTGATGAAACGCCACGACAAGATAGAGAAAGACAGAAAATTCAACCTGTTCGGGTTCTCGCGCAGCAGGGGCCCATTACGGATGCCGCTACATGTGCGAGGCATGCTGGGTAATGAGCGCCCGGAGACAAGCTTGACGGGCTTTGATCAGCAGGCAACAAGTGAGACAGAAAGAGAACAGGAGAATGTTCAAAAAAAAAAAAAAAAAGAGAGACAGACAGACAGACAGACAAACGGATAGAGAGGATTGGAAATGGACGGAGCGGGAACGCCAGAGGAGCCGCGCAGGAGTCGGGGAGCGGTGATGGACTGACACAGATATGTCTGTAAAGAGTTTGTGAGAGGAGGTGAACGACGCCGTGCAGAACGGATTCCCGAAAAGTTTTTAGACTTTATAGAGTGTGTGTTTTCGTGGAAACGCAAGAGGACTGAAACAACCTGCAAGCGAGCCCGCTAATGCGCCCGAAAGCACCATTTCCTGCTTCGATGCAAATCGCGGCGCTCATGAAACAGCTGTACAGCTGTGCTTTGTTTCGCTTTGTGCAGCTGGCTCAAATTAGCATCTCCCGCTTTTAGCTCTGGTCCAGTGGCCCGGGGTTAATGCGGCTCAGCTTGTGTTTTACATCCGTCTCGTGTCCTTAAATACCTGAACGCTCGCACCAGGCTTTTAAAGCTGCTCAGGTTTTAGCTGAAGCCGGTCGCATCCTGTGGGTGGTGCAGATTCGCTCGCAAACGAATCAATAAAAAATTACATTAAAAAAAACAAACAAAAAAAACACAATCGGTACATCACTCGGTCTGGTGTGTGAAACGACAGGAAGAGACAAGCACAGTCGCTGCGGGTTACAAAGTCAAGCCGGTGAAATCTTGACCCGTTCCTCCCGTGAAAACTTCTGACGCTGCCTAAAAACTGACTGAAGGCGATGGACAGCTACGCGGTATGGCGTACGCTTACGGGGTCGCACGCCAGAAACTGTACAAGCACCGCTACATATCTGATGAGAAACACAACTGACAGGTCGTGGAGCTCGGACCGCTATCGTGACAGAGTGTTAAAACCACAAGCGCTTTTCAGAGCCCGGCGTACAGCACGAGAACAGGACTTAAAGCGAGAAGCGAAACGTCGAAGGATAACACGTCAAAACGTTCTACCTTACGGAGACGTGAGACAAGCACCAATCTCCTCTCGCACGACCTCGTCTCACATCTCACGTGCATCCTGCGTGTCAAAGCGCCTCCACGTTCTCCTCCCTAGTCATCTTCACGCAACGTCCAGGAAACGAGGAAGCTCCTGCTCTCTCTTACAGAATAACAAGTACAAGTACAGTTGTCTCCTTGCAAAGTCGCGGCACAGAGTTCGCCGCCGTGTGTTTTTCCTTAGAACCTAAATGATAATTGTTTGTGGAAACCCCCTGGCGAAGACTTTTCGAACTGCTCGCTCAGTAACACACTCGGAGGACAGCTCATCCCGCCCCTCTGAGAGAGCTCGGCCAATCAGCTCTCTCTAGACCTCCGGCTGCGAGAGGTTACAGCATCACCCTGGAATCGAACTCACGATCTCGGGATGATAGGGCGAGCACTTTACCGATGTGCAACACTAAACTATTAAGAACAATATAATTTACAATTTTTTTTATAACCCATAAATTCAGCTAAATTTCCATATAAAATATATACTGTAAACATTTTTCAGTACTGTAGAGAGAACATAAAGCGACTGTAGAGTTAAACACGGCTTGAGATGATGAATTATTATTACCGTATTCACCCTACAGTACTTATACCAAAAGAAAACGTTCTGGCATGAATTACGATACATATAGAGGGGTAACATCGGTGTTTTACATTCCAGCACTGAGGGAGATCAGCAGTACAGTACAGTATACGGGTTTACCTTTACATTACCTTCTTTTTTTTTCTTTTTTTTAGGGTAATGTATTAAAGCCGAGTTTGAAATGAAATTTTAATGCTTTGGGAGAAGATTTAGGGTTTAAACCATAAAAATTGGACGACATCCGAAAAACCGTACCCTGTTACTCGAGTAGTTTTATTACAGGATACTTTTTACTTTAACTCCGCTCAGAAGTAAAGCAAATATCTGTACTTCAGTACATTTCCACATGCTATTGCGCTACACATTGGCGTGCAGTGCTTGAAGCAGGAATGTCGCCACCTGCTGACTATTATGTGGAATTTTGTGACTTGCTTTTTTTTTCCGAGACATGGCCGAGTACAGACAGCGAAAAAAAATTCACAATCAGGAGGGAGGGTGAGAGATTTTTTTTTGGTTTTGTTTTACTATGAGCTAATACAAGCCCTGTACTTACGATACTTGAAGGTGAGTACTTCTGTACTTTTACTCAGGTTATGGAGGACTTCTACTTCAGTAATACTTGCCCTAGAGAATCTCTACTTTTACTCAGGTACAAGATTTTATGCGCTTCGCCCGACTCTGCTCATTCTCCTCTCTTTACGGAGGTGGGAAACATCCTGCAGCTTGTCTCGACCGAGTGACTCGTCTTTTCTGAATGCGTGATGTTTCCTGACTGATATGAAGCGCTCATATAAAAAAGGATTCAGAAAAGATTCCTGAATGGAGATACTGTTTAAAATCCTGCATTTATAACACACTAACAGTTTTTTAAATCACATTAAAGCAGATTTGTTTTTTTTGTTCGAGCCTGTCACTGCCCACAAACATCTGCTGGCCACACAGCTGGTAATGTCATTGACCCTTCCTCATACCTACTTAATCTGAAACAATAGAAATAAAGCATCCTCTCTTCCTAAATGTGTTGTCCTTGTTTAGTGCTAGGAGCAACTGAATATAAATCATTACCAAAAAAAAACAAGATTTTTATTATGCAGTGAAATCACGATACAGAGACACATCTTTGCTGCACAGAGTACAGTGCTGCATTTTACACACACACACACACACACACACACACACACACACACACACACACACACACACAGATCTCTCTGCTGAGGTAACTCTACTGTTCTGTCTCTCCTAATGACGGGGGAGAGGCAGGGAAGGGGGAATAAGAAAAACTAAATAACATGAGAGAGAAAGAAAAAAGAAAGAAAGAAAGAAAGAATAACAACAGCTGTCTGTGTGCGCGGCTGTCTGTCTGCGTGCGCGTCTGGCTGTCTGTCTGTCTGCCTGCGCGTCTGGCTGTCTGCCTGCGCGGCTGGCTGTCTGCCTGCGCGGCTGGCTGTCTGCCTGCGCGGCTGGCTGTCTGCCTGCG
>JAOVVA010000026.1:3445934-3460225 GCA_028565275.1 Leiocassis micropogon
ATGCAAATAATGTTCTGTAACTTGTACAGAATTTGTACTAACAAACCCAGGGTGCTTAAGACGTTTTTACAGTGTGTGTATAACAGGCTGTTGATTTGTCATAAGATACTGTATTCAGGGGGGAGTAATGTACATTACAGTGCTCAAAGTTGGTTCTTAATTCAAAAGAAAGGATGTAACGGATAAAATGAAGTGTTTACCCACTTCATATAGAGCGATCAGTGGCTTTTATGTATGAGATGATTGGGGTTTTCCTGTTCAAGAAGGCTTTTAAGCATAGTCAAAACAATGCAAATAGCAACTGGTGTGTGTGTGTGTGTGTGTGTGTGTGTGAAGGAAAACAACAAGCTCAAGCAGTGTATGGGTTGGCTGTAGATGATGTTTAACTAATAATGTTTTTTTATGTATTATGAAACGTATTACTGTATGTTCGTATTCACATTAGCACCCCAAAGTCCTCTAACATTACAGCGTTTTTATGACTATTAAACCTTTTGATCAATTAAAATTAAGAAGACGACATTCAGACATAATCCACTCACAGTTTTCCTAGGTTTAAAGTTGAAGTTGATTAATGGGTTTATTTACAAATCCAGTCGTAGTTCATGTTCTAAGTTTTAACTTTATCAGGAAACAGCACGAGGAGTTAGCAGCTGAGCTAACTCATGTAATGTTAAATGTTTTTATGAGCTATATGATTATTAAGTTTTAAAACACTAACACTGACTCAGTCAAGAAACATAGGTAATGTATTAAAATTCTGTAAAATTCCAGCTAACTTGCATTCGCAGTCTGAAAACAAGGTTTTGCTAGCTTCACAAGATTAGCTAGTATGCAGGTTCTGAGACATTGGTTTGTTTCACTTTTAAATTTATTATTAAACAATTACATCATTACAGGTGTATCTGTGTTTTGACTGATTCAACTATCACCACTCTTAACTATTTAAATATATATTTTAATGCAACACCCTAAAAAAACGATTATGTAGTCCAGCTACATGCTGTGACATGTTTGTAAGTCATAAACAAATTATGTTGTAACTTTATGAGGTAATATTAGTATGGTTTATAAAACAATTACAAAGCATTGCTACCTCATTACAAAGAAATAATCACAGCTATGAAAAATGAATAAATACAGGCTTTATATTCATAATGGGTGCTTATTTCGCTTTTTGTCTCCATCCGTCTGGTCTTTAATCCACAGGCCTCCAGGCTGTTTATCACTTTGTTTTAATATTCCTTTTCCCACATTAGTTCTTTCTTCCTGCCACTAACCCGGTCAGTCCACCTTTTTCTATTTCCTCGCCATTGAAATCTGGAACAGCGAATACCCCGGAAAGGAAGAACAGACGGCTTTGTTCACACACACACACACACACACACACACACACACACACACACACAGGTGAAGCTCCGGAACGACAGGAACAATACCCCCCAAGAATAAAAAGATTAAAAAACTAACTTGATTGACATGGTGCTGTAGAACTGTATGTGTATGTGTGTGTATATACTGTACCCATGTCACCGTGTCTGCCAATTCAAGAGAAAAGGCCTACAGTGGATGTAACTCCAGGCTTTAATGTGATATCAAATGACGTCTCCTGATGGGAAGGGCAGAGGATGTGTGTGTGTGTGTGTGTGTGTGTGTGTATGTGTGTGTGCGTGTGCAAAGACCCAGGCTGGAGAGTCAAATACCTGATGATGAGTTTACAGTACAAACTTTTGTAACAATTCAAATAAGCAGTCCACCCGAATCAAAACATTTATTATAGCAGTCGAGCTAACCTGTCAGGATTTCAATGCGGATTTATAAGTCATGTGTCGGAACAGTTTTTATCTATAATTACAGCATAATGATTATTATCGTTATAATGATAATGGTTACTGTTAACCCTGACAGAAATTGAACCTGAGCTAAAGGTACAGGATTCATGACAGGAAGAGTATGTAACAATCATAAATGCTAAAAATGCTGCATCTGAGAAGCGGGAAGTCCAAACTCAGATTTTCGATCATGTAACAGGTCTTATGCACAAGTGACACGAGTTGGGGACTTACAGAAAAAGGGTAATTTTATTTAGAAAAATGGTGAAGGAAAAGGGTTTAAGGAGGGAGGACGTAAAGAAAGGGAAGGAAAAATAGTGAAGGTATGTGCATGTGCAGGTCTGGAGGCAGTGCGCAGCTGGTATGTGGGCACGAAGCTGGCGAGCGATGGCGGAGGGCAGAGTGGGCCCGCATTGCGTTTGCCACATTCCGCTTATAAAATAGGAAAATAATAGATGCGTGTGTGCAGTGAGCTAGCTATCTAGCTAACACTAGGGATCATGAGTTTGTAATATTTAAATTTTCTCAAAATGCATAAACTGTACGGTTAATGTTAAAGATTTAACCAAGTGTCTGCTTTAATGAATATAAACGAGCAATTAAAGCAACTTAACATTCTGCTTTGTCACTGCTGATGCTAGTCAACATGCTAGCAAACCTAAGCTAAACTGACAGGATTTCTGGGGTTGAAGCTAAACTGACAGAATTTTTAGGTTCATCAATATATGAACAGAGCTAATGTGACAGGCTGTGTTGTATGAATGAGCTTTCAGACATATTTAGAATTTCTTTACTGGTAATGTTTGCTATGGTTATCATTACAGGCTAAACTGCCCAAAGGAGCAAAGCATTCTTCCACATGTTTCTGTAATATATGGGTTGCATGGAATGCACTCTAGCTGTTTTGAACTTGTTTTTGGTATAAATGATTAAACACTTACAAGTAATGTGTATGACTAACTGTGTGTACATGATCTGCATTATATCTGTAGTAACCACAGTGCTTCTGACTCATAGCAGGATGTAATTTTAGCCCCATCAAACATCGTATTCGAGTGCAGATCAGCTGCCCCGAAGCATGAAAACAAACCACAGAATTACACAATGGAGTCATAAAGATGGAAAGGCATTCGCATGGCTTTTGTCATCAGGTGTAACACAAATCACAAAGCCGTATGGATATTTATAATAGAGTTTTTGTGTCAGGACCAACTGAACCTGAAGATTGGTTTTCTTCCCTGTCTTCACTTTTTGTATGGCAATCGCTCTTGTCCTGTGCTAGGAAAATTTATGGTAGGATTTTTAAGGATTACACATGTTCTAGCAGTGACCTGAAATAATGTGAAAAATTCCAGTGTAACTTTGGAACTATTGGACGGCCATGTAATGGAGATGGATCGAATGTAATTTATACACAAGTAAATAATGAGGTCATATTAGTCAAACCAGGACTTTTGATTGTGTGGAATAACAGGGCACAGTAATGAGAGTCAAAACTCCCTTTATATCGCTTTATAATCGCCTGCTACGTTAACGCACTTATCCCAGCGTTTCACTAGTGCTTGTATACCATCAAGGTCAAAAGTTTTTACAATACGCTGGAGCCGTGATCAGACTGCCTGCCTTACGTCTGAAACGCTGGCCTCCCAAGAACTCCTTTTTTTAGACCGAAACATATAGAAATGACTTGAAGCAAGGTCAGGCCTGTACGGAGGATGTGACAATAACTCTCAGTCGAGAGTTGGTGAATGATTGTGTGTACAGTCCCACAAATGCGTCTCTTCTTACAGGTTGGTGACAAATTATCCGTCAAATTTTTAAGGATCAGGTGTTCCATATACCGAATGTTCACAGGACTGCAGTGGGCTCTGAGTCACCTCAGCCGGGATCGTCATTCACGGACATACTTTAAAACATTTTTTTTGTTCAAATGTTTTACAACAACTAGGAGTCTCATCACTGTATTGTGCTTAAACACCCTTTATAGATATCAAATGCATCAAAAGGTTATAACGTATACAAATATTTCAAAATACAAACTTTAAAATAAAAATTACAGGCAGCTCTTGATTCACAGGTTCCTCATCTATGTATTTAACCAAATGTGTGCCAAAAATATTGAGGGAAAAAAACAATCCAGAAAGCACCAAATAAGCTAAATTTGCAGTGATGAATCCATGGGAACGATGTGATATGTCGACATACTATACTGTAGCCACCTGCCATTTCACAGATCCTTAACCTCCCTCTATTTCCTCCACTCGTTTTTCACACTTGCTTACCTCACGCCTCATTTGTTCCCTAATTGTCTTGTTTCTGAAAAACAGTCCCTTAAGATTCAGCAAACCATTTGCTTTCTTATTGTTATTTCCCAAACAGTATTATATTACCAAACTATTTATATTTACGTTGTATTAGGTATTATTAGCTAAGACAGCTATAATTTGAAGAATACAGGAGGATGTGCATAGGTTATGTGCCAGTACTTCTCCATTTTGTAGAAGAGATTTGAGCATGGATTTTGGTGTCTGCTAGGGGTCTTGGAACCTAGTTTTCGGCACTCGTGGCTCAACGTCTGTAACTCTAGACGATGATGACATGGATGGAAATTTTCACTTTGCAAAAAAAAAAATACAGTTATGTTAAGTCTACGAACCCTCAAGCCTTGAACTGAATAGGGATTAAGCAGTAAATCCTGACGCCGCCTCGACGGAGACGACGAATGCCGGAGCTGGATTGCCAGAAATTTTAAACCTTTCAGACAGCCCACGAGAACATTTGCGCATTCTCAGGAGAGCCTTTTTTTAGGGGCCTAACCTCTATCTGACCCCCCCCTTTAATGACTATACGCAGGCTCTCCCCCACCCTGCCCTCCAGCATCAGGACACCTTTTAGAGGAGCTGATGTACAGCCAGGGAGAAGTTGTTAAAAGGATGCCTGTGGATGTCTTAGCATGGTCACGTAATTGTGATTAATGTCGAGTTTCTGTTTTTTTTGCCACTTAATTATTAATGATGCACGCTGAGAGATTTGTGGAGGGTGATCTGTAAAATGTTAGAATCTAGTATGTAATATAATAACATGTGCTTGTACGTTCATGTATATGTGTGTTTGTGTCACCGGATCAAAAGACAGACAAGATTTATGCGTCCATAGCAGAGAAAGAGGACACGGGCCCCTGTGTGAAACGCAGGACTGGGGTGGGGGAGCTGACAGACGTCTCGTTAATTCATTGGGCTGTAAGAATCTGCCAGTCAGCCTGTAGATATGCTAATGCTCCATGGCAGGGAGCGGATGAGAGGAACCGGCTAGCACGCATCCTCATCATTACCACATCACAAACCAGTCCAGAGGGGACCCACTCCGGTTCTCTTAGGACTCATTTTAGAGACATTTCTCCACCTGTAAGCAAAGCTGAAATTGGATTTGGTTTGATCAGGACTGCCGATGATACATATATATTTTTTGAATTAGGAATACATTTGTTCATTAAATCATTGCTGCTGTTTTTACAGGTAGGTAAGCACCATTCCTGTGTGTGTGTGTCTGTCTGGCCTTGGGTTAATCAGATTTGCTGAAACCACTGAATAAGTAGTCTCCATGAGTTTGGAGAGGGTGTTCATGGTGCATGAGGTTAACTATGAGATTGTGAGTATCCTTTCTCCTGCCTCGAGAGAGTATGAGTGTAAGAGAAGATGTTAGGCGGTCAGGGCAAATTGACACTATAAGAGCTGGCAGTTAGCTGAAAATCCCCTCAGGATCCTTGAAGCTATAGTTCAACAATGCATTGTTTGATTGCTTTATTCAAAGCTTATTTTAACCCTGAAGAGGAGACAGAGAGAGAGAGAGTTTTTCTTTGCTGAATCTTTCTTTTTGACTCCCACAGTAAGAGCATACATTAGCTTACTGCAGTGTGTACAGTTCCCTCAGACAGATGCGTTTCTTCTGCAAGTTGGCGAAAAAGTTATCCATCCGTTTTCAAGGATCAGGCGTTCCACTCGCTGGGTGTTCATGAGTAGGAATGCAGTGGGCTCTGAGACACAGTTGGTACAATTTAAGGACATATAACTGAAAATAAAATGCATAACGTTGGCGCAGAAAGCTTTTAGTGGTCAAAAAGTACAGGAAAAGAAAAGTAGTATTTGCGTAAATATCATTATAAGTTAAATATGTATTTGAAAAGTGAAATTTGTCATGAAATCATAAATAGTATGTATTTTTGCTCTATCATCCAAAATAATATTAAATAAGAATATTTGGATTCATAAACATCGAAAGTAAGCCCCAAGCTGCATAACACTATTTAAATAATCGCCCAGATCGATAAGTTAGTCATTTTAGTCCTCTGCTTTTAAGATGTGATGTCACAGATGGGAATTAGATCAGTGCTAATTTGTGCTCAAGTTTGCATAATCAAGTAAAAACGGTATCTATCGTGCAGTAAAGCCCATATGTGTGTGTGTGCGTGTGTGTGTGTGTCCGGATATATTATATCCATGTCACAGGCAGTGTTATACTGCCTGCTCTTTTCTCTAGAGACCTGATTATTAGGTTTAGAGTTCAAGGAGCACCAGGTGTGTAATGGCCGTCTAATGGTTTCATGCTGGGTTGTAATGGACGCAGGAACAGAAGGTGCGCTATAGTCCCGCAGCACACCCTGTACATGCTAGAGAGATGGCGATGCTGGAGGACAGACTAGTTTTGAATGGTTCAGAGAGATGTGTTTGCTTTCTAACATTCTGAGAACAGAATTGCTGTAGAAATGCAAAACCCAGTGTTGTGATAACCATTACCACATGATATATTGTACAGCCTGACTATACGGCTGGCTCAACAGGAAGGCATTTCTGTGCTTTTTTTTGTTTTGTTTTTTAAGCTGTCTGGAGTTTTTGGACATTTAGAGAAAAGCCCGGTTGCCTAGCTGCAACTAAGAGCCTCTTGGCTATTGTATGAAGCTGTGTTCAAGGGGAGGAGGGAGGGAGAGCGTCTCCTCCTTAAGTCTTATTCATTTTTCTTCTGGTCTGGAGGGGGTCTTTTTAGTCTATTACCATGGTGCTTTTTTGGGGCTGATATAAATGGTTCCTCAGATGTGATAAAAAAGCAGATCTGTCTTCTTTGAATTCTGGGGTGGTCTAGATGAGTCAACTGATGGCTCAGTTCTGTTATAGAGATTTTATCCCTGCACAGAAACCAACATCTCAGCTAGTCTTTGTTTTGTCAGGACGAACGTTTTAGGAATCTGAGAGTGTCTTGTGCAATCTTGCTTGGCACGGAGGTGAGCCCTCCTCTGGGATTTCACTCAAAGCCGGTTCAAAGTCCTAGAAGTGCTGAAAATATTTAGGGAAGCTTAGATGCTGCAGTATATGGAGTCAGTAGGTGATCTAGTAAGCTGTTAGGAATAATAGTCGGTTCTTTCAATCTGATCAAAACACTAAATCGAGCAGTTTAGTGTCTTCCCTAGTTGACGGCACGCACATAAATCACTTGACTATAATTTTTATCAAGGGTTGTTCAAGTCAAACCGGGACTTGTGATGCAAGTTCTCATGAATGAAGGCTTGGCCTTCATAAACGGCTGACAGTATAGCGTTTTAATGGTGCAAATATTTTTAAAGCCGGCTGTACATCCGTGAATGAGCTCACTGCAGTTATTCCCATGAGCATTCAGCGAGTTAAACATTTGATCCTTGAAAATCAGTGGATAACTTGTCACCAACTTGTGGAAGAGATGCTTGTCTGCGGGAACTGTACAATCATTCAACACCACTTGTACATTGCAGGAACTCGGCTGGTTTTTGCCACATCCTTGTACAGCCCTGTACAGTCCTGATCTTGCTCCAAGCCATTTCCACATGGCCAGGATTTTCACCTTTTTTTTTTTTTTATGCCAGACCTACAATCGTGTGCTTGAAGAATTTGATATGTCTGGCCAAGTGTGACAGTTGGAAAAATTCCCAAGATCCACTAGGAAAAGGCTGAGTTCGGCAGACTCCCCCATCCAGAGTTGACTTGCAGAAGGGCTTTGTAGTCTGTCAAAACCATAACCTTATTCTAGTTCATTAGATCAGGGCCTTAAGAATACCATCATCATAAACGGTTGTTTGGAGGTGACGGTACAGCTTGGGGGGAGAAAATACAACTCACACCTATGCCAGCGACATAGACCTTATCTGCAGATCACTTGAGGTGAACTCCAGGGTAGTCCCCTGTGCGACACAGGAAAGATATTTGCTTTCATGCCTGGGTGTCAGATAACCTGATTGGTTCATCTTGTCACAGTTACTGCAATCAGTGCATCTTCCAGGAAGGTGTTCACACTGAGAGAATTAGATAACCACACATGTTGTGTAATCTCATGTGAGAATGGCCCATGCAGGGACATGCCATGCACCAAGCAATGATAATGAACATCGGTATCTTTCATTTAGAGGAAAGTATGTCATGCCCGTCCCAAACAAGCCTAGTATCAGTCCTGGGTGAACTAGGGCTGTGAGATCAATCACATTTGATTTACACTTACGATGTTGGCTGCCAAAAAAAATAAGATTAAAACAATTATTGTCCCACTTTCAATTTCACAATGATGTTCTCGTTTTGTGTTATAAGTAGAGCGTTCTTCTTGCCCCTGTTCCATAAAGGCCAGATTTGTGAAGTGCACGATTAATACTTGTCCCACACTCTCTCATCTGAGCTGTTCCATGGGCCTGTCAGTTTAGGTGGACGCCCATGTCTTGGTAGGTTTGCAGGCATGCCATACTCTTTTCATTTTCGGATGATGGATTGAACAGTGCGCCGTGAGATGTTCAAAGCTTGGGATATATTTTATAATCTAACCCTGCTTTAAACTTCTCCTCAACTTTATCCCTGACCTGTCTGGTGTGTTCCTTGGGCTTCATGATGCTGTTTGTTCACTAATGTTCTCTAACAAACCTCTGAGGACTTCACAGAACAGCTGTATTTATACTGAGATTAAATCACACACAGGTGGACTTGATTTACTAATTAGGTGACTTCTGAATGCAGTTGGTTCCACTGGATTTTAGTTTGGGGTATCAGAGTAAAGGGAGCTGTATGCAAATTCACGGCACACTTTTCAATTTTTATTTGTAAAAATGTTTTCAAAAAATCTATCATTTTCCTTCCACTTCACAATTATGTGCCACTTTGTGTTGTTCCGTCACATTAAATTCCCAATAAAATACATTTACGTTTGTGGTTGAAACGCGACAAAATCTGGAAAAGTTCAAGGAGTGTGAATTATTTTGTAAGGAACTGTACTGTATATTCCAGAAAACGTATATAGACGTTTTAGATTTTGAAAGTGTTAGGGGTGAAATGCTAAAGGGCTCTTGGTCTGTACCAACTTCTATTAAAATGGGCCCAGAATTTCAGATGCTTTCCTTTCATTCCTTTTGAACAATGGGGTAAAAGCTTTTTGAATAATGGTCTATTCACTAGTTGGAAATAGACTAGATAACCAAGGAGCACTGGCCTCTTTTAAATCCTAAACTTCATTTCCTGGTTACTGCATGTTACTTCATGGATCCTCGTCTTTTCACACTTCAGAGAACTTGTTGCCAAAAAAAAAGAAAAAAAACCCCACCAGAGTTTAAGGAAAACGCAGGACTGATCAACATGGCCTCTGGGGTTAAACCATAAACCGTGTAGGAGTATCGTGGAATGTTTTGCCAGGGTTTGTAACCCTCAAAATTGTGTAAAGAATTCAAATCAGAAATACAGTAGGCTTCCATATAGCAAGAAAAAGCAGTACATTTCTGCCTGGAGATTAAGGAGGTATGTGAAGCTATAAACACGTCGAAAGCCTTATCATCATAGACATGATTTACTTTCACGTGGACCAGTAGGGCGACAAAATCAGATATGCAGGTGAACCTTTAAAGCACAGCTCGATTGTATTGTAGCACTAGTGCCTCCTTTCGGCAAGGAAATCTTCCTGAGTGAAGGCGTACACCAGCAGTACAATGCGGTATAAAGTGCTGTATGCGATAATTACAGTTCTGTCTCGGAGTTCATAAACAAATAATTATTGGATTAAGCACATCAGGGGTTTAGGAAGTGCATGTTGTGAATTACACATGAAAGACTAAACTAAACACTGTTGGCAGTTTCTTTGTACAGTATGCTTATTTCTGTAAAATGTTCATAAAACACCATGTAGAAGTGTAATATTACAATGTTGTTAAAGAAATAACTGTTATTAATGGAAAGATAAGTGAAATGGATACAATCTTAATTGCTTGCATACAGTTATACAGTAAGTGTTATTGTTTGGTATAATGAATAAAACAGTAGCTATAGAAAAATATTCAATATTCAAACCTTTGTGTAGTACAGTATGTAAGTGAAATTATGACATATATATGCCTAAGTCATAGGTACGATCAAAGAGTACTGTCAAAGTTCATTTTCTGTACATCGAGGTGCAAATTTTGCACATTTTTCTTACCCGATAGTTGAACATGTTAACAATCAATAATTTATTAGATTCAAGATTCAAAGTACTTTATTAATCCCAGAGGGAAATTGCTTATTCTTGGTTACAGTTGCTCACAGTTTTTATCCAGTAGAAAGGAAAAAGTAATAAATAAAATAAAATAAAATAAAAAGAGTCCTAAAACACAAAAACTTTTGAATACCTTATTGCACACTAAATACAACCCAAGAGTACAGGTAAATATTGCACAATTAATACAATAATCTAATATTGTATGTATGTAATATTGTATTATTATATGTATTATTGTATTACATATTTTATTGGTATGTAATATTGTAATTATTACAGTATTAATACAGGTATGTGATATTGACATATTGTGTTATTGTTACTGTCAGTGACTATCCACATAATGTACAAGTTACAGAGAAGAGTTATATAATTTTATGGCCGTTGGGAGAAAAGATCTCCTGTGGCGCTCTGTGGAACCCAGCAAAGTAGTTATGAAAGACAAATTAACAAAGCTTAAATAGTTCAAACCAACAGAATTAAGAAAATACAATGTTGAAAATACTGATTGTTTTTCTGAAGTTAAAACAGCAGGTCCAATATCGCGCATCATCTGAACTACAAGTGCATTTTCTTGCGGTGTACAAGTAAAGAGAGCTGTGAGCTACGGAGAAATATGAAGCAAAACAAACAGTATTGGTATAAACATTTTAATAAATTTCAATTCTTAACAGCAATTAATTGATTAATGATTAACAATTAACATCCCTAAAATGTATACGTAATATATGTAATGATTCAACAAAATGTCAGGTCACCTGGACAACAATTTTGCTGACACTATTATTAGTAATAGTCTTAACACCAGGCTATGAAGTTCAGCTATGTTTTTAGTGTATTTTTTTCTGTCTGAATGATCTACCCTTGATGTATATCATAATACCTTCTCCTTAAATTCCTGACAGCTGACAGGCTGTTGAAAGCTGTATGTTTTGTCTTGGTTGTGTGTGCAGATGTTAATGCTGGGACTGATGTGCTTGATCCAGTGTCATCTGGAGAGTAGATTGCTGGAGATAAAAGATACGGCTTGGTGTTATTTTGTTTGCTTTGGGTATTCCAAGGTTGGTAATGTATGTTGTTTTGTTGTTCCCTTCCCACCCTTGCCCTGGATGTTAAGTTAGTGGTTATGT
This sequence comes from Leiocassis micropogon, assembly GCA_028565275.1. NCBI lineage: Eukaryota > Metazoa > Chordata > Actinopteri > Siluriformes > Bagridae > Leiocassis > Leiocassis micropogon. Next base: position 3,457,423 of record JAOVVA010000026.1, read on the forward strand.
TTTTGTTGGCTCCCTATCTTTTACTTGGTATGACGGTGCTGAGAGATGAACGGAGGTGGATGATGTGTAGAAACAGTTCCTGTCATTATAATCCTAACAAATCGACTTCACCCAGAACATAGCATTGTGTGGCTCCAGGCGGTTACGGGTTGTCTGTGGTCAGGTATATTGTGTTTCGACAGGTAAAAACTATGTCGCTGTGTAATTTTGCCCCTTAGGAAAAGGTTACATCATTGTTTAAGATGTTTCAAGTGCTTAAGATGCTCCAAGTGATTGAATCCATTATGCTTTTAAAATGATCTTTTGTTAGTCGAATTCAGTTGATTGAACGGAAAGTTTACGATTCAGAATCGATTCACACTTTTAAAATGATTTCCATATGTTAAATGGTCTGAAACTGACTAATTCCTTTGCCACAAATACTCGAGTTTTTTGAGAGTATTGCTTATTTTCTTATGAGTTCATGCTCGGATGGTGCACTACTGCACCTGCTAGACTAGAATGTGTGAGCTGGAAAATAAATAAATAAATATAGCTGCTTAGGACAGATTAGACACTAAATATTACTCACTCACTCATCATCTATACCATATATTTATCGTGTATACAGAGTCGCGGAGGGCCTGGAGCCTATCCCAGGAGGCTTAGGGCACAAGGCGGGGTACACCCTGGACAGGGTACCAATCCATCGCAAGGCACACACACACAAATGCACATACACTCATTTACACACTACAGACAATTTTGGGAACACCAATTAGCCTAATCTGCATGTCTTTGGACTGTGGGGGGAAACCAGAGGACCCGGAGGAAACCCACCAAGCACGGGGAGAACATGCAAACTCCATGCACACAGAGAGGGGAATCGAACCTGGACCCTGGAGGTGCAAAGCGACAGTGCTAACTACTACACCAAGTGAATCCAATTGACGGTCTACATATGAGTCACAGCTCTGTTGTAAATGTTTAATTAACTAAGAACACAATGCAAAACTTACTTCATGGAAAATTATATTAAATCTCAGCAAATGTATTGATTTGAAAGACTACAGCAAATAAATATAATATTATAATATTAAGATCATAAGGTGATCGTATATATCTTTTATTTTCCTTATTTCCTTATATCAAGAATTTAGCAAAATTATCTGCCGATACAAACAGGTCAGGCTAATCTAATAATTTCCTTATTAGATAAAATATTAAATAAATTTAAGTCCACATATCAACCTAACGGCCACCACTGTATCCCCTCACTTGATCGCACGCACACTCTTCCTGTTTTCCACCTCTTTTCACACACACTCTCACATTTTTGCCCCATGTGTTTCCTGTCCATCTATCTGCAGGCCCCAGTTGTGGACATGCTCGCTCCATTGCTCCAACATCTCCAGTGCCTCCCTGCTCTATCTTGACCTTTTGAAGATGAGTTAGATTGGTCACGGCCCACCTCTGCTTCATGAGCCAGCAGGATGCGGCATCGGTGCGTGCACTCTCCGAGCGTCTCCTGGTAGCGTCGCACAAGGGCCAGGCCGAGAATGTGGTGCAGCTGATCAACAAGGGCGCCAAGGTTGCCGTCACCAGGGTGAGTCGGAAAGCCGGGCGCTGGTATGCTTTTACAGAGAGCTTTACTCAGTGGGGACTTTGTTCCGAAAGATGGGTTTTGTAACAGGCATTGCTCAGTGTGCACAGTGGAAACAAGGTTTGCATGATTATAGAGCTGACTTCTGCTGCTGCTCATCCATTCTGTACGGCACTACAGGTAAATATATTATACCCTTTCTAGTTTCTACCCAAATATTATATTGTGATATTCCATCATATTGGATCTAATAAATAAAACGCACACTTGACTCATTTTTTCTCAGCAGGTTAGACATTAATCACCTAACTGAGCTCAGTATAACACTTTTAGGAATTTATATTTAAAATGAACTGAGAGGGAATGTGGGAGGAAAAGGTAGGGCTAAGATGTAGGCTTCTGTTGTGTGTGTGTGTGTGTGTGTGTGTGTGTGTGTGTGTGGCTGCAGGGCGAATACAGGTTGGACTGAGATAATGTTCAGTGACTCAGTGTTAGGGGTCACACCAGGTCACATTGCTGTAGCTGTGGTGCCTTTGTCCCTGGAACCCGCCAGGGGCCTCCACTTGAAATACGACAGGTGAAAATGGCAGCCCTCCAAAGCCAGGTCAAGGAAAACCAAACCCTGGAGAGCGACTGCGCTTCTGCCACACCTTGAAACTCCACACAATATGACCTGTAACATGGGGGGGGGCGAAGCTTTGCTATTCAACACAAGTATTTTACCAGGAGTTCTAAAAGAAAATAATAGTTATGAGGTGCTATATGTTTGGAAATTCTGTACGCAAAAGTGCAACGTAATACACTCGGGTAAAAATAAGTAACCCGAAAAAGTGCTTTGAACCCTGCCAAAACAATAAGAAAAAATATAGTACAATATACAGGAGTTTATAATTTACTGTTGAAATTTATAATATTTCTATATCTCTATGATTACATTATTTATAAGTATTTTGTACAGAGATTATAATTTTCAACAGTGAACTGAACTGTGTTTTTTTACTGTTTTTAAAAACATACAATACAACATATGGGAGTTTGTTAAAAGAAATTTGCCTCAATTTAAACCCCATACTAAAAGTCACTATATGACTATCCCACTAAACATTGGACGTCGGATAGACGTGCAGATCATGTCTATATTGGATCCGTCGGTCCATGACCAATTCTGGACATCTATTCGACGTCCAAACTAGGTCCACTATTTGGACGTCCAACCATGAC
>JAOVVA010000026.1:3477215-3496218 GCA_028565275.1 Leiocassis micropogon
AATAGTAGGAATGTATTGCGCTGAGATTTTGTTTTTGCTCGCTTAAACTCTCACTCACAAGCGCTCAATGCTACAACGCTCGCCAGCCAATTACAGCCAATCAGAGGCTAGAGGAGGGACCGTACCAGCCAATCACAGACAGGCATTACATTCTAACTGCGATACAACACACTGTATTAGTTCATGTATTGATTCTAGCTGTTACACAGAGACTCTGAGATCAGATTGAACTCTACATGGAACGTTATACGAGTAGTGTGTCAAGATTTAAAACCTTTGCCAACAATTAATTAAATACTAAAAATTATGTACTTAATTTACTCAAGTGTTTCGTCTGCCATGCGAAAGGCCCGGATTCGATTCCCAAAAGCGTGATTCGCATTTTAGTGAGCATCGTGAAGCCATACTAGTGAGCCACTCTGTGATAAAGACATTGTTAAATCATGACATTTCTGTAATACTGAAGAAAGTCCCTGGTGTTGTTGCTGGTCACAGATCAAAGCTCTGGATAAGATGATGGTAGAGAGGGTGTCTGCTGAAAGGATGGAGTGTTTACATCGGGTCGACGAGAAGACAAAACAGGAGCGCCTGGAGGGTGAAAAGAGACAGGTAATATTCACATGACGCAGACATAAATGACTGCTACTGTATAGGGTTCCGCTCTCGGGTAGCTGTGGATCAGATGCATTGTTAAAACATGACATTTCTGCATTCTGTACCATGAACGATGCAACATGTACCCCTTCTGTAACTAGTCCAGCATACACAGAGCGTGCATACCTCTACTGTAAGTCCACCATACTACTAAAGTATTAAATTATAGGGTGGAACTCATTTGCGACATTTATATGAGCAGTTGGATGGAGATAGACATATTTATTTAACTGCCTCTCTCTCTCTCACACACACACACAGGCCTCGATTGTGAGTGAACTGAAGAACTGGTGCATGTCTAAGCTCTTGAGGATGGAGGCACGCCTGATGGCGGATGCACACAGCGCCCCTGTGCGCCGCGCCTCCTCTCTAGATGAGTTTGTAACACTGCGAGAAGACACAGGGGGTCCGTGTGCCGACAGCAACCACCGTCTGGTAACCGGCGACCATACTGAACCCAAGGAGGGACTGGGACGAGGAGGGGGAGGAGCTACCAGAGAAGAGGACATGTTGGATAATCATTACTTTGTGGTTCAGATGGACAGCTCAGCTTCAGGTAGGTTACACACACTCAACTAAATCAAATCAAAAATTTTGGCCCCTTGTATCCATAGATACACCAAGTGGCATGCATCTCTTAATTTCTTTGATTTGTCTGAATCAGTAAACAGGCACATTCTTTTTATTTTCTAAATGCATTTGAATACTGACGCTTTCTATTCAATTTTTCCGCTTCAGCATTGTTCCGCTTCTAATCAGGAAAATGTCATTTTGATTGAACCTTAAGTTAAACTCTCATTGTGCTCATTATGTTTTAAGATGCCAATCAGAACATCCAGGAGACACGCTCGCCAGTGGCTGAGAACAAATCTGCAACATCTTCACCCCTCATCGTACGCCCAAAAGATCGGACGCAGTTTTCCACCGACCCCTACAGGCAAGAAAGGGAACTACAGGAGGCTTTTACTTCAAGCCAGTCCAATAGCCTGTTGCCGTCCACGGAGCACGGCGGAATTTGTCAAAAGAAACAAAAACAGGAGCGGGACCATAAGCACGGCAAGAGTCATAAAGTCAGGCATCATAAACGCCATTCTGAAGGGAGGACTGAGGAAAGAGACAGGACTAAGCAGGCAGAGGAGCCGGCCAGCATGCACGCGCTGGAGGTGACGCAGTGCTTCTTCGAGGCGGTGTCCACGCAGATGGAGCTCTGGTATGAACGCAAGGTCCAGGAGGTGAGTCTGCAGGCCGAGCAGCGAGCGCGAGCCGATCGCGTCAACCTGCTGGAGAGGATCAACTGCCTGGAAGACGAACTGAGGCTCCTCAGGACCAGCAGACGCGAGGAGAGCTAGCACACGGAGCTCTGCAGTGGCTCGGCTATATGAAGAAGGTGACAGGAGGAGAGGAGAGGAGAGGACGACCGAGATCACGGCCACTTGTTTAACCTGTTAATGTGCTTGTCTATGAAGGTTTTCAGTCATCCAGATCGTAGAGATAGAAGTAGGTAGTGGTAGAACTTGCCGTTTCGAATATTCGCCCGTTCACCCACTCCTCACAGGGTGTTGGTCCAGGAGTCTCTGGCTGGAATGGTATTTTAAGTATTAATGGTTTGACTGGTTTCAGAACATAGTTGAATTTTTTTTGAATGGAGGCTTTTAACACTTTTTAACACCCCAATGCACAGTAAACAAACAACTCCAGATGATTTCTCAGACTAATCCTATGGAAGATCTTTATTCTCACAGGATGTGGAGGAAAAAAAATCAATATTGAGAAATGTAATTTGTAATTCAAAACTCATTGCTGGTTAAAACTTTGCATACTGCTTATCCTGTACATGGTCGCGGGAAGCCTGGAGCCTATCCCAGGAACCTTAGGGCACTAGGCGGGTACACCCTGGACACCCAATCCATTGCAGGGTGCACACACACACACACACACACACACACACTCATTCACTGAACTCGAAGCAATTTGGGAATGCTAATTAGCTAATAGTTAACATTGCTTAGGGAGAACATGTAAACTCCACACACACAGACCCTGGAGCTGCAAGGCCACAGTGCTAACCACCACCACACTGCCACCTACTGGAGAACATTTACAGTTTTAAACATTTTTAACATTTTTTTCTGGGTAAATTATTTTGAAGTATTTATCTACATGGTGTATCATCAAAACAAAGCCACAGTTTTAACAGGTATTACAGTTCCTTTGAGATAACGCGTGATCGTCCACCTCCACTTAACTATTTTCACCCACATTTGTCTCAACTTAGTTCTCTGAGGGGGTTTTTTGTACTGTATTGCGCAACAGCCTGAAAGGATGAAAGCTACAACGTACGGTTCGGTTCTCTACACATAACAAATGATACACCTGCTAACACAAATGCAAAAAAATATACAGCATAAGTATTCACTCCCTTTGAACTTTTCCACAGTTTGTACTGTTAGTATAACCTGCAGCTTAAATGGGAGAGGGGATTATAAAATGGGATTATAAATCATGATCCATACATAAAATAGACCATAATATTAACGGAGGAAAAAGAAAAAAAAAACACCTGAAGAGAACTAGAGCTGTGAATCGTAGGTAGACTGTCAATTCCATTCAGTTAGATTTTTAAAAAAGTTTAAAAGTATTAAACACTACGAAAAAAAAATCCAATACGCATCGAATTGCCATGTTGTTTATTTATTTTTTTTCTCGATTATGTTTTCTCCTGCCGTTCTCCTGCACGACGCTTTTTATTGCACCGACCGATCATACATGCAAGCGGTTTGCATTTTCTTGAAGAAATTGTGGTACATTTATAAGGAATTCATCATTAACATTTGAATGCTTACATACTGTATATAGTCTAAGTAAAGATCGAATGTTTACTTTATATAGTTATATGGTTGAGTGTGAACCGAGTCGGAATCGGAAAACCCACAGATTCAATTAACTTAATTGAACAAATGGAATAAATTGCATCATCGGTTGAATCGCACAGCTCTGATGAGAACTCCATCACTGATCATCACCATGACAACGCATGACAGTGATAGCACATTGAGGGCTACTCATGGCCTGCTTATTATGTCGTTAATGTACAGTTGATTGCCACTACACAATGTGAACACACACACACGTAGTGCAGTGTAGATAATCTACCGTCTGTTTTCCCGGCTTTTTGGTTTTGGATAATATCAGTAATATCACATATGATGTGCTTAAAGACAAATCCTACACCGGCTGTCAAACGTATAACGTATTCTAAAAGTGTAAAAGCTAAGAAGTTGTATAAGCTGTTCCATGTCTGTCAAAGTAAAGGTCAGAAGGTCAACACATCCCTGGGTGTGGTGGTGGTGGTGTTATTCTTAAATATCTACTCCGTATGCTGCTGCTGCCTGCGTCTCATCCTCTGTGTCTTTTACAGATGTTTGTTGCCAGTATGAGTTATACAGTATCTATTGTCCAGTTTTAGTCCGTGTAACTTTATGTTTAAAATGCAGGAAGAAAGAAAAGGGAAGGTAAAAAATCTTGCTTGGAACTGTAACCTGAGGTGCTTTGAATGTTTTGTTTTACACACAAATGAGGTATTTCTCTGTATTGACGCCATGCTGATTCCTGCCCTCTTTGAACATAAAAAAAATAATAATCATAAATTCAAATGTACATGTTGTGTCTTCTTTTGTCTGCATTTAACACAATCTGAAATTACATGAGCACATATTTATATTTAAGTATTTGGCAGGCACCCCCTATCCACAGCAAATTACATTTTATCTCTCTTTTTTTTTTTTTTGAACATCTGAGGGTTAAGGGCCTTGCTCAAGGGACCAACAGCGGAAACTTGGTGATGCTGGGGTTTAAACCCAGGACCTTCCGAGCTATGGTCCAATGCCTTAACCAATGAGCCGCCGCTGACCATGTGAAACTGCAGCTACCGTGAGAGATATCTTACTCCAGTCATTCCCAAACAAATCTCGTGTGGCGACCCAAACCTTTAATACTGTATCTGATCGACACACAAGACACTCAGGATGTATAACTATAGAGCTCTATATCTCTATAGAGCAATTCCATCTTCATGTGCCTATAGCAATGCAGGGCAAAGTCATAATCCATCCACATACACAATGCATGAAGCAACAAATGTTAAAAAATAAGGTGGACATGGTACGATGTTAAGCTTTTGACACCGAGCGGGGATAAAAGTTGATTTTCTATTAACATTATGATTATGAATTATGATTCTTCACTAATGAAATGCTCTGGTTTAAAAATAGGTCAGGTTAATATTATATTCAATCAGAAATATTTGTCATTTTAAAGTTATTTAACAGAATAAGTTTTTTTTGTTCCTTAATTGTAAATGATCTATTGCAGCCCACGTGCAGTTCTATCACGGTCCACCAGGGGGCACTTTGAGAAACACTAATAAAACTGATGATTTTTAAAAACTTTTTTTACAGTCAGTCTTCTATTGACACTAAACCTGCTTACTTGTGACTGCCTTTTAGAGAATGATGTTACCTTAAAAAAATTAGAGTAGGATTAAGATGTAAGTGATGAGTGTTTTATTTTAAGTTAAATTTAAGAATCAAATATAAATTCGATTAGATATAAATAGCCTAAACCGTGACCGGTAGACCAGTGAATCGATCACTCCGAGTACTAGTTTCACTAAACCTTACCCAAAAACTTCTCAGATTTCAGATTCCCTGACGTGGAACTCATACACTTGTTGATGTGGAACTCTTCTCTGTAACTCATACACTTAATGTGAATATTCACTGACAGTAACAGTAACACAATAGGACAATAATTCTTACCTGTATTAATAATATGATAATTGCAATATTACATCTCAGTAAAATGTGTAACACAATATTACATACATATATTAGATTACTGTGCAATATTTACAAATGCTCTTGGGTTATATTTAGTGTGCAAGAATGTCATAATGGCATATTTAGTGTATTCATTTAAAGTATCCTAAAGTTTAGTGTACAATATGGTACTTACTGTTTTAGGACTCTTTATTTTATTCCAATTTTTTTTTTTTTTTGTAGCTATTTATTACTTTTCCTTTCTACTCGATAACAACGTTGACCAAGAATAAGCAATTTCCCTCTGGGATTAATAAAGTTCTTTGAATCTTGAATAAATGATTAATATAAAAACATCTTTCTTTGTGTTAAATAAATACATATGATTATATTATAACTTGTGTTCAAGCTGCATTCTTGGTTTTGCGGTGTTATCCGGCAGTGTATATTATTTGTGTATTTTCATTTTATTGTCTATTTTATTAATAATTACAGTACAATTAAATGAAGGCAGAATCTGTCTGTTATCTCTCACTCTTCCTCATCAAGGCCCCTCTTTACACTCCCTGCCCGCTCTAGAGCCTTCTGCCACACCACTCCTCGTCTCTGGAATTCTCCTCCAGACATCATCCGTAATACCCTTCAGACTCTTCAAACACGTTTAAATCACATCTTAAGCCTTATTTTTACAGAAGCGCTTATCCCACATGATGCAAGTCTGCACTCAGATCTCCATATGACTTTATCTGTTTTAGGTATGACTTTAACTGTTTTGTCTAATATTGTTTTACTGTTATTTATTTATTGCTTGTTTACATTTATTTTTGACAGCGATCGTGCATGAATAGAAAGTCGCCTATACAAATAAAATGCATAATTATACGTATAATCATGATAATAATAATAATAATTATTATTATTATTATTATTATTATACTGCAGTCACTTAATAGTTCAGGACTGAAATTCCCACAAACAGTTTTGTACCTGAGCCTCCAGTAACGAACTGGACCCCATATTAACTTAAACACATCAACTGTTATATTAAACTTCCAGCCTCCTAACACACAGTACGACTGCAGATCAAAAATTAGGATTAATACACATATTTCCTCACACATTTCCAAGGATTATGTTTTGATTGCATAAAGCTGCTTTGTGACACTGACCCCTGTTAAAACTGATATATAAATTAAAGTGAAGTGAATTATTCCTTCTTCATTTTTTTTAGTTATTTACGTTCATGTACTCTGAAAAATGACACTGGACAGGGCGTCATCATCTGGTTTAAAATACAACCTGGATTTATTCGGCTTGTGTATTTTACAAAACGTCACAGAGGGAAGAGACTGGGGATCGAACTCCAGCACTCTCACGTCATCAAAAACCTGCAGCGCAGGTTAAGTTGGTGATTTCTCTGTTTTAACGTTTGATTTCACTCCGATGAACGAGAGCAAGAAAAACCACAATGCTGCAGACTGTTTACATTCACACAGCACTCTTGGCAGCAATGAAGTGATGGAGGCCAGCCTGAGCGAGGTTTGAAGTCACACGCGCAGTGTATATGCCTTCAGCTCTGTTAGTCGTGCCATTAACACAGGTTCCTTATGCAGGAGACGACACTCGCAGCCGTTCACCTCCCAGCCAGAGCGAGGGATCGTCTAAGCTCTTCCAGGTGATTGTTGGCCTGCGTGATCATCATCCGGATGGCATCCTACAGCAACGAGTAAAGACACGGTTTAGCGCAAATACTAGAACAGTGGTGTATAAACTAGGATGATTTTTTTCTTTTTTAATCACAGTTTGAATTTATAGTGGAAGAAAATTGCATAACACCTCAGCAGGGCCACAGACTGATCCGCAACTGGGAGCGGCAACCAAGTATTGAGTGCCGTACATCTTCACACTTTTCAGTCGTCCAACATTTCTGTGTTAAACATCTTTTTTTTTTTTTTTTGGTCTTAAGTAATATTCAAATTTTTAGAGATACAGAATTTTGGGTTTTTATTAGCTGTAAGCCATAATCATCATAATCATCATAATCATCAGTCTGTGTGTAATGAATCGATATAATATAAAAAGTTTCAGTTTATGAATTGTATTATAGAAACAAATCAACTTTTTAGTGATATTAAAACGACGATGGTCAGTCAAAAATTATCCGCACTAAAAGCCACAAGACATACTACCCTCGCTGTACAAATGTGTGTGTGTGTCTGTGTGTGTACACAGGTGCACCTCAAAAAAATTATACCCAAGTATAAACTATAGTTGCAAGCAACGATGAGCGGGCCCAAGCACCTTTGTGTTTACATTTGTGATGTGTGTGTGTGTGTGAGAGAGAGATGTGTGTGTGTGTGTGAGAGTGTTCACATGTGTGATGTGTGAGTGTGTGGAATAGGGAGGATTTTATGCCAAGACATCCAAAAGCATCACAATATGATGTCACTGAATCGAATGTCACTTAATATAATGGCACACAAAGTTATTAACCGACTTTCAGCATAAGTTTGAGGCGCCGTCACAAAAAAAAAAACTAAAATTTTGCATCTTCAGTGTATTGAGATCACGAAGGCTCGGTTTGGTGGCGATCGCATAAAGTAAATCCCCTAGGAAGCGACTAACAAATTCATTTGGGTCATTCATCCTGTTGCGTATGACCATGACATGTGAAAGTTGATGTTGGAGCATGTTAAGACCCCCAAAAAGAATTTAAACCTTAGAAAAACAATAGTGTCCTTCACACACTATATGACATGTCATAGTTCTTGGGCCCTGATCACACACACGGTATACACACACGGTATACACACACGGTATACACACACGGTATACACACACGGTATACACACACGGTATACACACACACACACACACACACACACACACACACACATATACTGTGTATACACACACACACACACACACACACACACACACACACACACACACACACACATGGATAGGAAGTATTATGTATAAACACTGCTGTACTTTGTGCATAGATCTTCTGTATTACATTTAGTAATAATAATAATAATATAGCCATTTTCTAACCCCTATAAGATCTCTGTATGTTGTTGTTGTTGTTGTTGTTGATGTTGTTGTCCCACTACATTAAGAGCTGCTGTGTTTGAATTTGTTTCCCCACCTGATCTCTGGCCTCCTTGTTCCTCTTGAACTCCTCTCTCGCCCAGTCCTTCAAATATTTACGGTCTGCCTCGTCTGGGACTTTGCGGATTGTCCTCAGCATATTGCGGTACAAACCTAAAATCCTTTGTCTCTGCAAAAACTAAAATAAAAAAAAAAAAATCATAATAATGGAAATGTCCGAACAGGTCAAACAAACACCAGCACCGCGGAAGATCAACAGCACCTAAATCTTCAACATTTATATCTGCAGCGAGCAAACGATCATAAACTAATCTCAAGTCGAGATGTTTAAATGACTAAATGATTAACATTAAACGTTAAATGACTCACGCTACCTGTTTGAGGTTCAGTGTCGCAGGCGGTAACCTGGATACGGACATTTCAGTCACATTTAGTGAGCGCCAGTGAACGCTGCTGGACAACCAACGTTATAGCGCATCACCGCCATCTACTGGACTGGAGTGGCGTTACAGGGGCTTAATGACATGCGGGGCGCCAGATTAAGATTCATTTAAAATAAAGAAATAAAGTAAAATAAAGGGGAAAAAAATAAAATTGATTAATTATTACAACTTATTTAATTTAAGTACAATAAAACAAATGCAGTTTACAATAAAAAAACTAAAATTAAACACATTAAAAACAAAAAAAATAATTTATTTAATTTAATTGAATACATAAAATGTAATTACATTAACTTGTGGTAAATTAAGTTAAGTTAAATTAATGAATAAATTGAATTTAATTGAATTTAATGTAATCTAATTAAATACATGAAAAATATAACACTAAATTGAAATAAATATATTCAAAAATTTAAATTTTAAATAACAACTAAAATAATTACATTTGATGTATTAACATTTAATAAACATGCAGAAAAAAACAAAAGAACTAAAATTCAATGTAAAAAAATAATTTAATTTAATATAATGAATTAACATTATTAACTGAAATTCAATTCAATTAATAAAATAAAATAAAATTCAAAACATGGGAAAAATACAATAAATTGAATTGAATTAAACTAAATTAAATTAATTAAAAAACAAAACAAGCTAAAATAAAACTGAAATTTAATGTAATTTAATAAAAGACATTAAAAGCAACACAAAATGTAATTTAATTTCATAAAATAGAATGACGTGAAATTAATTTAAAAGATTCATTAATTTCACTACGACACATTAAATTTAATTGTAAAAATTCAATAAAATAAATCAAATTAATTAAAATTAAATAAAATAATATTTAATGTAGTTTAATACATGAAAAAAATTATTTAAATTGAATACAATTAAATGAAACATGCTTAAATTATATTTATTTTAAATATATTACAAATTGTATTAAAAAATACAGCTTTAAAAAAAATTAAATGTAATTACAATTTATTTCATTTAATTGTAATAATGTTATTAAATGAAACTATTAAAATAAAAATAAAATAATAATATAAATAATAATTATTATTATTTAACATAAATAATATGTAATCTAATGAAATAGAATAAATGAATAGAACATTGTTCCACCATAGTAGAAGAAATAGAAGGAGTAGTGGGAGTAAAATATTTCCTTAAACATATGTAAGATACTTGATTATATGTCATACCAAATAAATCATACATCCAAACAACAATTAGAGTAAGGTTAAACACAGAAACAAAAGGGCATTTCCAGGATAACAGTGGCCTTCACACCTTCTAACCTGCCAAGTCCTCTATTACTACGGGGCACCTAGAAAAGCACAACTTTTTCCAAGGGCCTCTTCAGCTGATCTCACCAACATGGTTGTACAGTTTCAGCCATGCCCAGGGGATATTATTATTATTGTTATTATTTAGTAGTAGTAGTAGTAGTAGTAGTACAATTTTGTTAACATCTGTTCTATTACTGAGACAACTGACACGATTATTAGAGATTTACGAGTTATGAAAACAGTCACTTACTAAATAGGGCCATAAGATGGGATGCAATATCCATCCAAAACTTGAATTGCTGGCTAAAACTCATTATTCCCTCTTTACACATTGTTTCTTATTTAGTAAGAATTCTAGTACTTCAATGACATAGAGTGATATATTATTTGAGTCATACATGATACTACTACTACTATTACTACTACTACTACTAATAATAATAAAAGTAGTAGTAGTAGCAATTGCCTTAAACTTCTGTTCTATTATTGGTATTGCTTGATTACTGTAATGACGCGGGTCTCACGAGAGGCAGAATACTCATGCACTGTTCGGAAAGAGCAGATCCGCAGGCTGCTACCCCACATAGTTCAGAACAGGCAGAGCCGCGGTCATTTATACACGCGGTTGGCAGGCAATGCCACCGCAAGTCAATCAGCATGAACATGCAAAAGACTCAGCCTCTGTCTCCCTAAGATGCCGGAGAGAGAGAGAGAGAAAGAGAAAGAGAGCGACACGCATCAGTTTAGTGTGTGCTCTCAGGTTAAAGTATAAAAAAAACACAAACTCTCTCTCATAAATCCTCGGGAAAGGCCTAGGCCCCGAGAGGATCTTAAGTTTTCCAGAGCCCCGACTGTTCTCGTGCCTTTTCTCCCGAAGGGGAAGCAACACCCATGGCACAGTAAGCCACAGACAGGGTCACCCCAGGAGGGGGGGCAGGTTCGACCCAAAACTCAAGACCACGTCATGCAGGGCTCTTCTTACCAGCTACGCTCTCAGGGCCTGGGATCCGGAGAGCCTGAACGGAGGTGCTCATCGGGTCGGGGGCCACAGGAAATTTTATTGATGGGAGGCTGGCTGAAGCACTGCCATTGGTCTCCCTGGCCACCGAGCCAATTAAGTCAGGGTGTGTGATGCAGAGGACGGCCATAGTTATACTACGGCTCGGGTGTCATTCAGATTGATTCTCATTTCTGGTAACCCTGATGCCAGAGCAGAGATTAGTGCTGAGGTTCCCCTGGTTACATCATCACAACCCTCGCATCGACTGGCTGACCCATTCTGTTTGGAACTGGGGATGTCAGTGCGCCCTAAGCTGCCTTAAAAGCGTGACACGCATCAGTTTAGCATGCACTCTCAGGTTAAAGTATAAAAAACACAAACTCTCTCATAAATCCTTGGTAATGGCTCTGTTTATTTTGTGTTTCCAGTTTTCTTTTGTTTCCTTTTGAGTTCATTAATTAATTAACCCCATGCTATCTCCAAACAGAAAGGTCTTCCCATGCGTATAACAAGCACTCTTACAAACTCCTATTTCATTGACTCCCTCTGAAGCCCTGCATTAGGGCTCTTATAAACAATATTCCATCTCGAGCTCTCCAATTTGCACCACATAACGGTTACAGACAAAGGGGATGATCACTTATTTCTTATTACTGGTGGGCTCAAGCACATCTTCATGGCCCCTCATTAATGTGAATGTTCTAAAAATGTCACAAATCTGAATAGTAGTGGTGGATTTAATGTGAGGAGTCCAAAATAATGTGTGAAACGTGCCAGATCGTCTGGGGGCTATGTGGATGCGTTTAATAACAGCGTGGCTTGAGTGCAGAAGCGGAGAGTCAGTATCAAGGTCAATACCAGAAAAATCTAATGCAAGGTCTGTGAAATGAGCCGAGATTGTTGGAGTTCATGACCTTGATGATGGTAATGGCCAGTTGGTGACCACCTTCACCTTGGTGGAGTCCATATGGATGCCCCTACATACATGCAGGTAAAATAGCGTACCCCAAGAAGGAATTGGATTCGTAGTAGAACTTTTTGGCCTTGACGTAAATTTTATTCTTTAACAGTTGTTGTAGGACTTGACATAGATTTTTTTTATCTACCACCGTTGATTCCAGTCCCACTTTGTCGCTCAAACATAAGCTGTAACTCAAATTATAATAGTATCAAAAAAGGACTCAGCACTTGATTGATCTGGATGAAGTAAACTGGAGTTTACTGGAGCAACAAAGGCCAAGAGAGTCAACCCAATGCCAGCTCAAAAATAGAACAGGCAAAAAGCTTTCAAGAACAGACTGAGAGCAGACTGAAAAGCAATTTAATGTACACGCCTTATATACTGTTGGCTGAGGGAGGAACTCAACAGTTTCCTCCCTAGGTTTTTCCCTTACTTCTCTTGACCAAATTCAGCCACTGTTTCTGGTTACTTGTTTTTTTCTTTTTTTATACTTCCTTTTACCAAATTTGGTCCACCTGGTGTTTTTATTTTTTCTTACTTGTGTTCACCAAGGTCAGTGCCCATTATCTCTTATCTTGGAAAATTTCTCTCTAGCTAAGCACACCTGCAAGGGTAACCTTAGCAACAGCATGGACAGTGCAGATCCTCCTTCCCTTCACCCAACCATTGATCGCGCTTCTCTTGGCCAAGTTCAGACGGAGTGCCAAAAGTCCTTAAATTTGTTTAACTTTCTTCGAATAATGGGGCTTGCTTATCAGTGGATGGATGAGCCTACACCTGCTTCTCACAAGAGGCCCCTCATAACAGTTGTCACTGTAAGTGGGTCTGCAGTAACTCAGACCGATTCCCTTATTTCTGTTGTTTATGCTGGGACTCCTGAGTCGAATACAGTTGGCACCCAGACTGATTTTCCAGGTGTATTGCTGTTTATGTGCCTTACACCGATTTGCCAATTGGTGTGGTCCTTGCTCAGAGGCATCAGGCCTCTCCATCGACCTCTTCATCTAATCAGTGATGTCATTTATTCACTGGGCTCATTATTTGTCCAAATTAGAAGGATCTGAGTAGCGGCGGTGGATACAAGTGCAGTCGAGGAGACAGAAATAATCCCTTGTGATGATGTATGATTGAAACAGTACATGAGGCAGACATGACAGATCATGTAGAGGCTTTGTGGATGCATTTATCAACAGCATGGCTTAAACTCCAGGGCAGGATTGCGGAAGCAGAGAGTCAGTGTGAGTTAAATGAGCTCTGTGATGAACTGGCGTGTGTAGGGTGAGTTGTGCGAGAATGTGGAAGCAAAGTGCCGGCTCAAGGTAAATGAGTTCCACAATAAGAGCCGGCGTGTGTAGAATGAATTCCGTGAGCAGAGTGCCAGCGCAAGTTGAACAAACAAGTTGGGGGCGCTATGTGCTAAGTTGGGGGCAGATGGCAAAGCAGACGGCAATGCTTCCTGCTCATCCTTCAACAAGCTGTGCATATCTGGACCGATGTCAAGCATATAATCATCCTGGAAAACAGTCTGTTAAAAGCTAAACGCTGCCAGGGAGCTCTCTGTCCTCCAACCCCTCCACCTAATCTACTTGGTCTGCCCGGCTAAGAGCAGGGACTTTGGCTGGAACATCCTCTTTAGTAGACACAGGCGAAGTTGGAGCTGCTGACTCGAAGAGGAGGGAGTCCTATTAAATGACCGTGGTTTTCCCCAGTACTGTCATTGCGAACATTACCCATTCTAGCATTGAATGCTGGAGCTGGTGACAGACACACATGACTCAGACTCAGTGCTCTCCTAGCATGGACAAGTCCCAAGCAGACAGCCCAAGCATTCTTGAGGACAGGGTCAGACTTCTTCACCAACCTGCTCATTGTGTTTAACACTGTTAGCAGAGCTAAACAGAAGCTATCCAACTTAAGATGTAGCTAGCACACGAATGAACAATGCACTCAAAGTCAGCGATCTGCGGTGAAAAACTAATTTTGATCCAAGTCCTATACGTGAAGATGTAGAGTTTACTATCAGCTGATTGCAAACTCTATGGAACAAGATGTTCCCAGTGATGTGAACAGTATAAGAACTGAGAATCAACTGTGGTGATGGTAGTTTATATGTATTCCAGTGAGTTGAAGGAGGAACAGATGAAATCCCAGAAGAGAATCCAGGAGAAGCAGGAAAAGGTGCAGTAGCTTAAACAGGCTGTGAACACTATAAAGGTAAGCAGTGAGCAGAGACAGAGCTGCTCCAAGTTGGAATTTGTGGGTGGATAAAACAATGTTAGCAAAACGATGAAGGAGGTAAGGCAGGACTACATGAGGAAATTAGGGTCACAGTTCCAACAGTGTGAATCTAGGAGCCTGTGGCAAGGACTAAGGACAATAATGGACTATAAAACACCAACATTCAGAATGACAAACACAGATGTGTCTCTGGCAGACAGGCTGAACACCTTCTATGCGCACTTCAAGCCTGCGGCTAACAATGCTAATGGCACTAACGATGCTAGTGGTGCTAATGGCTGCAGACAGAAAGAGAATGCCAGACATCAGAAAGTGGAATTATGTTAAAAGGCCTGTTACCTACAGTTCAGCGTTTAATTCTATAATTCCCTCCACACTCACCACCAAGCTGGAGAACCTAGGACGCAGCCCTATGTCGCTGGATCTCCAACTACCTAACTGGAAGACCACAGGCAGTACAAATGGGCAGACACTGACTGTCTCAGCCTCCCTCACCACAGCACTGGAGCTCCTCAGGGTTGTCTCCTGAGCCCCCTGCCATACTCACTGTAAACGTACGCCTATGTGGTCACTACTAATTCCACAAATTTCATCAAGTTCGCCGACACATTTGTGGTGGGCCTGATCTCTGACAACAACAAATAGCCTACCTAGAAGTAGTTCTAGAAAAACAACCACCTCCTGAACATTAGCAAGACAAGAGTTGATGGTGGATTTCAGCACAAAGACCCGACTGCCGTCAGCAACGAGAGCCAGATGGAAAGACTGTACAGCTTCCTGTACCTCTGCGTAAGAATGTGAAATAAGATGTGGCTTCATCTTAAAGTAAAAACCTTGACGTACATCATTAGATTAGAAATATAAATGGCCTGAAATGACTCTGAATACATTGGACTTGCATCTCAGAAGTTTTTCAGTTCTGTAAACTTTAACTGAGGCGCTGTCATGGCTTTTGTGTTCATCCGTCATACACAAATAACAGATTAAGCTTTGGTCAGTACAGCAGTAGATCTACAGCACTTTATCATGCTCAGAGCAGATCTTCTCTTCTAGACTTCCAGAAGCTTCAATTAACTGGTGTTTTTTCAATCCAGGAACTTCATAGTGAGGTTTCACGTGAGTTTCACAAAAGGAGGCCAGATAGATCAGACAGGACTTGACGGCTATGAGTTTTCTCTCGGTGCAGAAATCACACTTAACATCTCCAGATGCAGTGTAACAGTGAGCAGGAGAAGAAGCTTGGAGTTCAGGCTCCTTGTCTTCTTGAGTTCTCCACCACTTCAGCCATCATGTTGTTTCTGCGTAGAACAGGCCTTGGAGTGAAAGTGTCTCTGCACTGAGGACAGCGGTACACTCCATTATTATCCTCCTGATCCCAGTATTGATTAATACGCACCTTACAGAAACAGTGACCACAGGGAACATTCACTGGATCGTTTAGGAGATCCAGTGTTATGGGGGTGGGGGGGATTTATTGAATTGGATTTATTAAATTATAAATTTTGGAAAAACTTTTTTTCTACGCCCCTTTATTTCTGTGCTGTATGGTTGCTCACAACAATATACTAATGAAAATAGTAAAGTAAAATAAATACAGAAATACAATTATAAATTGTAAATGCAAATAAATAGGATTGCGACAAAATGTTTTTTCCAACAGTCTTCAGTCATATAATTAGAATATTTCTGTTTAGTGATATGAGCGCTCTCTCCAGAACAAATCTAAGATTCATTTCCTGACATTCAAAAATCAGTGACAGTATCTGTAGGTGAAAATGTTGGTTTACCAGGTCTAGCGATCAGGTCTAGTATTGCACGGCATATCACTAAACCAGGAACAAATCGAAATGTATAATTGAAATAGTTTTACTAAACGTTTGTTGCAGCTTAGAAACTCATACTTTAAGTTTAACCATCATAAGTCTGAGACCATCTGTACAATAATATGTATTAGACTGCTGTTCATTTGTATCACTTATACCAAATTTTCAATGTAGTCTCATAATCAATAAGATAAATAAGTAAAAAGAAACAAAGAAACAAAGCATTGTGTGTGTTTGTAATTCACATTATCTGTTTTCTGACTGTAGCATTTATAGCAACACATCAAGAGTCTCATATTTTTAATCATAAATTTTTTCCTTAAATGTTTTTTTTTCAATCGTTTATCCTTGTTTTCATTTTGTTATAATCACATTTATGAAAAAGATGACTATCTTTGAGGGATAAATTAAGTTTTCTCTTTCTGCCCGTCATTATTGTCATTACTGATATAAAAATGTGTCACTTCTATAGAGCTCCTGTAGCACACAGGAATCAGTCTGAGAATGATGGCTTTTACTATGGATTTTACTATAAAGAGAATGATGGCTTTTACTATGGCCAAGTAGTAATAATTTGGTATTAATTCAATTTATTATGGCCAAGTAGTAATAATTTGGTTGTAATTATTTGGTAGTAATTAAATTTATTATGGCCAAGTAAGCATTCTTTGACTAGAATCACTCTGAGAATGAAGGCATTTACTATGGCTTTTACTATAAAGATGGTCTGATTCTAAGGGAGGGTTTGAGGGAGAAGAAGTGGTTAAAAGAGGCGTGTTTATAACCTCACTGTCTCTGAGCTCCACCCCCTTCTTTCTCATACCGTACGCACAGAGGAACCAAGGTGCGTTCCAAACGGCCTGAAGTACCCTGCGAAGTATACTACACAGTGTGTTCAGCCATATTAAGTGTGATTCCAAACCGTTGGAAGCGAAAGTGTTCAGTTCAAAGGGTGTAGGGAACGAGTGACAACAGGTCTTCATTTCACCGGAAAAGGAACTGGAAAGATTTCCCATAAGTCACTGCGTCTCGCTGGAGCGTGAAAAAAATGGAGCTCGAAAAAGGATTTATATATTTAATATCAGTATTATCGCGGACGACATTATATTAAAAGGACACAATAATTGTTTTTTTTATTATTTAATTAAGAAATCCTTAGTTATTATAAAGGCTAGTAATCTGTAAAAAAAATCTCCGTATATCTTTAATCAGTTATTATTATTAATAATTAATTATTTACAAGTTATACACGTTTTAATAGTATGTTTTATAATGGTATCAGTTTTTGTTTCAATAAATATTCAATATTAAATGTCCGTATTGTGAAATTTCCACAGCAGAAGTGACAGATATCCGAGGTGGTAATGTCACCATGGTAACGCACGCCGGAAGTGACGTCTGCGCTGGTGACTTTGCAGAGTGTTCCGAATGGGGGAGTTTTGTCGAGGAAGTTCCCTTATTCGGCATTTCCTGCAAACGGAGCTGGAAGTAGGGAGCGCCCTGTGAAGTACACTTCGGAATTGAACGCAGACCAGGAAGTTCTGGCGAAAATGGCAGAGGCCAGTATTTCAGTAGACCAGGATCAGTTCATCTGTCCCATATGTCTGGATCTCCTGAATGATCCAGTGACTGTCCCCTGTGGTCACTGCTTCTGTAAGGGGTGTATTAATGGATACTGGGATCAGGAGGACAATAATAGAGTGTACTGCTGTCCTCAGTGCAGAGACACTTTCACTCCAAGGCCTGTTCTACGCAGAAACAACATGCTGGCTGAAGTGGTGGAGAAACTCAAGAAGAAGATGGAACTCCAAGCTGCTTCTCCTGCTCGCTGTTACACTGCATCTGCTGATGTGGAGTGTGATTTCTGCACCGAGAGAAAAGACAAAGCTATCAGTTCCTGTTTGGTTTGTCTGGCCTCCTTTTGTGAAACTCATTTAAAACCTCATCTTGAAAGTGCTGCTTTGAAGAAACACCAGTTAATCGAAGCTTCTGGAAATCTTGCAGAGAAGATCTGCTCTAAGCACGATAGAGTGCTGGAGATCTACTGCCGTACTGACCAAAGCTTCATCTGTTATCTGTGTTTGATGGAAAAACACAAAAGCCACGACACCGTCTCAGTTACAGCTTACAGAACTGAAAAACAGGTGAGAAATACTAGTCTAATCTATTCACTTATGGTTTACAGATTTTAAATATTTATTTATATTTCTAATCTAATGTGCCTGAAGGTTTTCACTCCATGCACACCTAATTTCAGCCTTTTAAAAACCACTGCATGTACATGCAAATCACATGACAGCTACCAGGAGAGTGAAGTTGAACTCATGCATCCTTTGACATGCGCAAAGCCTCTTACGCAGGGTCACAGAGCAAGGGAGGGTTCAAGGAATATTAAAATACCTTTGAATATTTTCCTTCTCAAGGGCACTTACATGGTCTGGTGATCATTGAACCAGGTATATTAGGGCAGAGAAACCAGATGAATCTGCAGGACAGGATTGGGAATTTCTCTTACTCAATATTGTATGATGTTTTGAGTGATGCCTTTTAGCAAAAAAAAAAAAAAAGTACAAATTAATAGGGCTGTGTATTGGCAAGGGCCTCACGATACGATACGTATCACGATACATGGGTCACGATACGATAAATCACGAT
>JAOVVA010000026.1:3505572-3521950 GCA_028565275.1 Leiocassis micropogon
TTGATTCATGCACACTCACATTCCATACAAACTTAAATAATTCTTTTGATTGTGTAAAGCTGCTTTGCGACAATGACCATTGTTAAAAGCGCTATACAAATAAAATTGAATTGAATTCAATTCTTAAAGTCATTTGAAATAGCTTTTTCTTTAGTTTTTACATCTGAGAAAAGGCTTTAAAATAAGAATGTATATCACTGTAATGCACGTAATTCATCTCAGTCAACTTTAAGCTGTTCCTTGTATTGTGAATAATGACAATGTTTATTTTTGATAAAATACTGTATGCATTTAAAAAATAAAAGTGGATTTTTCTAAAAAGAAAAGCAATTACTCTTTGTTTCTTATATATTTTACATTGCTGTTTAATTAAGCAAAAGTACATTTTATCCGATTACTAGATTAATCGATTCAATTTTTGGTAGAATACTTGATTACTAAAATATTCGATAGCTACAGCCCTAGAAACAAGTCAAGAGTTTTAGTTACACATGTAAAATCGGATTGAGGAAGGAATAATCAGTGACTTTGACTGTGGCGTGGTTGTTGGTACCAGACAGATACTAGAATTTCACACGTCCCAGATCAGCAGAATTGGGGGGGGGGGGGAAATGAGCATGCCTTCTGATGCGTCACATCACACAAATTATTTTTACGTAATGTGCTGCTGCTTTTACCGGATTACTCAATGGCATAAAATCTATAAACAAGCAGGTGTTCCTATTAAAGTGGCCTATTAGTGCGTTTTGTTTTTTTCTTTTTAAGAGCTCTTACCGCTCTGGTAGTACTTGGAGTCGTGGGTCCAGCGGAAACCGGTGCACAAGCCAAAATCCGTGAGCTTGATGTGGCCGTCTTGGTCGATCAGGATGTTGTCGGGTTTGATGTCACGGTGGATGAAGCCCATCTTGTGCACGCTCTCGACGGCGCACGTCAGCTCGGCGATGTAGAAGCGCGTCAGCTCCTCGCTGAACACTCCCAGGCGGATCAGCAGGCTCATCATGTCGCCGCCGGGGATGTAGTCCATGACGAAGTAAAGGTTGTCCTTGTCCTGGAAGGAGTAATACAGCCGCACGACCCACTCGTTGTCCGCCTCGGCCAGGATGTCCCGCTCGGCCTTGACGTGCGCCACTTGGTTCCGGAGGAGCACGTCCTTCTTGCGCAGCGTCTTCATGGCGTAGAGCGCGCCCGTGTCCACCTTGCGTGCCAGGCACACCTCGCCGAACGCGCCCACGCCCAGCGTCTTGATCTTTTCGAACATGGCTTTCTCCATTTTAGCACGCTTCAGTCTGATGTAGTTGGACTCTTTCTGCGACAGCATCATGCGCATCTGCTCCTGGGCCTCCTCGGACAGACCGACCTGTGGTATGAATACAAGTACGCCAGTTACACAAACGGTATAAATATCCACTGAAACATCCATTATCCAACTAACCTTTTTACTGATAGGAAAAAAAAGACAAACACTTTAAATATAAAGCGGTTACGTTAACTCGAGTTTGTGTGGATCACATTATACTTCTTTTCCATCAATAAAAAACTGATGCTGCTTTACAAACCCACTGAGGATTTTTTTTTTGTTTCGTTTCATTCCCCCCTTCAAGAACAGAGCCATTTTTATTATATAAAAATAAATAAACAATAAAGTTGGCATGTATGTACATTAAGAGATTTGCAAAAAACATATTTGGGTTGCTGCAAGATTCATTGAGTCATTTTGATTCACACACATTTTCACACTAATTTCCTTAATTTTCCTTATTCTGATTCTGGAAAGCTGCTTTTCGACTATGACCACTGTTAAAAGTGATGTATAAATAAAAATTAATTTGAGTAATAGAACACATCAAGATGGTTTTTGGAATTTGTGTGTCTGTCTTTTTGTGCATAACGTAAAAACCACTGAAGGAATTTTAAAGGGGTTTTCACAAGTGCATTTAGCCGAGCTTTAGGCAACATATAGGTTTTGTTTCATCGCAATCGAATTGAAATAAAAAAAAAAATGCCCTTATATCATAAAAAAAAAATAATAATAATTAGTTCATCTCAAAATTCAACAGATGGCGCTGTACAGGTTTTAAAACTCGCTTATGAGTGTGCGATTGAAATCTACTTAATAAACGTGACCTCACACCTTCATTCCGCGCAGTTCTTTCCAAAATTCAGCAAATAGCGCTGTACTTTTTTTTTTTTAACGCGCTTATGAGTGTGGAATTAAACTGCACGCAAACAAAGTGGCGGTCACATCTAGTGTACAGTAAATACTTCTAGTCACAAAAAAACAAAAATCCGAGACATTTTACGTATGCAAAGCATGCAGTCATGCAACATGCAAAAATCAATCACCCCTTTTTTCATGCTGCAAAAGAAGATGCTTTAAACGTACATAGCCTTACTTCTTCGGTTGCCTGTGCAGACTACTAGGCAGGTAGGAGAAAGTATTACACCCTCAAAACCAGCTGCCACAGACAGGAAAAGCAAGAGAAAGAAAAGACAGGGCTAGAAGAAGAAAAAAAGAAGAAACACCAAGAAAGTGGAGCAGAAACTTTTATATAGAGCGTGAAAAAGAGAGGCTTGGAAAAGGATTGAAAGAAGGAAATCGTAGGGAGGCGTGGTTCTAACCCGCTGCATCTCGCTCTCGAGTTGCTTTTTGCGACGCAGCCTTTGCTGGTGGTTCTTCAGAATGTTCTCCACGTGCTGCTCCATGTAGAACTTGAAGGCCTGTGGTGAGTACAGCTGTACCCGCCCCTCGCCCCGGAGCGCCTCGTCCCGCTTGTTCTTCCGCACGGGCACCGGAGACGTCGTGATCTGCTTCTTCTCCCGCTCCGCGTTGCTCGTGAAGGTCTCCGGGTTGTCCGCACGCTCACTGGAGCAAGTGCTGGTGTTGTCCGCGTTGTCGTCTTCGGCACCGTCGTCCTCCTTCGGGTATGGCGCGCAGGGGGCGGGTGGCTGCTGAGACACGACAAGGTGCTTCGGGTACGGCGGCGGGGGACCCTGGTAGCTCGGTACCTCAGAGACTGGAATCTGGGATACAGGCGGTGCGGACACAGAAGTTTCCTGATATGGAGATGACATCGGTGGCGGCTGCTGCTGCTGCTGAAGTCGAGGGGGGTGCGTCGGCGCCACGGCCGTATGCAGCTCGGGCTTGAGAACCCGTGTGCTCTTGACTGGCTGCAGGACGGGCGCCTGCGTGATGGCCGTGACAGTGGTAGCGGAAGGCTGCGAGCTGGCTGCCGGCGAGCACTGGCGTGAACCCGGTGCAGCATTAGCGAACGAGTTGGAGCGGGCTGGCATGTTGTGTGGCCAGGATGGGGGAGGGATGTCCTGATTGCTGCCATTTCCAGGGTTAGAAGGTGTCTGCTGCTGCGCTGAGGGTCTGGTCTGGCCTAGGACGTACAACTCCATGTTGTGACTGTTGCGGTTAGGTGCCTGCAGCTGCTGCGCTGTCGGACTGTGCCCGCTGGCCTGAGCTAGAGGGTATGGAGGGGGGGGCGCGGGCTGCCTGCCCATGCCGTGTCCATAATCCACCTGTGCGGAGCCGTTCTGGGGCCACGAGGGCGAGTAGTTGAACTTATTTGCTCCTGATCCCTGCATTATGATGGGCTGGCGCCCCATCGGCACTGGGCTGATGCCCCGCTGCGCCTGGGTGGAAGGGTTTGGGTAGCTCTCGGCCCACGGCCCCTGCGGGATGGGCGAGATACGGGGGGCGAGGTAATCCATGTTTCCGGAGTAGCGTTTGGTGGCAGGGTTTGCATCCCAGGAGGGAGGTGAAGGATTTACCCGCTGACCCCCGACTCCAGCTGCATGACCCTGGGGATAAGTCGAAGGTCGGGGCAGGTCAGGCTGAGGGCTGGGGCTATTTGAACGGTACAGGCCACTGTGCCGCTGAGGGGCCAAAGATTCCTTGGAGCCTTTCCAGCTTGGCCGCCGCAGGACCGGCTGCTGAATGTGGGAGGGGCCTGTAGGGGCGACACCGACTGTTAATGAATGACAACGGTGTTCTGTGTAATTACAGCAAGTCGATTTAGTGTCTGAACCGAATCGACTTGGTGTAATATCTTTATATCTATTGAAACATAAAACAAGTCAACAGTTTATTACACGCATGAACAAAGCTGGTGATAAAGGGCTGATTTGGTGTTGCTGAGTTTACTCAGTGTACCTATCGGCTTTGAAAACCTTTATCTTAAAGCAATACCTTCCTCTTGGTACTAATATCCAACCAATGCTATTTTGATTTGTATCATACTATACGTTAAGAACTATTTCAAAACATGTAATTTTCACTAATTATAAGTCAATTGTCTGCTCTACACTATGTAAACTGTCCATGGGAGTCAAACAGAAGATTTTGAAGGTCTGTTCCTCTGCAATCTAGCTAATCTAGCAAGTAACGAGTAACTAAACCTTAAATCTGGAGAAAACTAGACTGTAATGTTCAGTAGAGATTGGGGGGGAAAAAAATCTATTTTGTTATAAACTACGATTCTTTTGTGTGGTGTGTATTCATTCATGTATCATGAATCAAGAATTGTCTGGTTTTCAATTTGATTGGCCGCGACCGGTGATCGGCTGATCAGCCTCAAATTATAAACCAGAGTAGAAGCTTCCGAGCGGCGCAACAGAAATGCATTTTATGGCATTACATTACCGTGCAGATTAAAAGCCTCCAATCTGCCTTTTTCTCCAAACTCTATGAGCAACTTTGTTTCAAATCCACTCATTACACACGCTTACACCAGTCTAAAAACATCGCAAGCACTAATTACGCAAAAATCAACTCACAGCTGCTTAACTCGCTTAACTACTTTTGAGACTTTGGAGGTGTTACAGGCAATAAAACATCGCCGCTTCTTAATAATCCTACAGATAAACTATCTTCACATTTTCATCCTGTGTGGTTGTGATGAATTATTTGTTTGAATTGTTATGAGAAATAATTATGGCAGATGACACACATGTGCTGGTCAGTTAAATGTTAAACTAAGTTAGTTTATATCATTTAAATGCTACGCTTGTTTTTTAAGTGAGAAATCTAATGTTATAAGGAACAGACGACATTTAATGAAACTTTTTTACACGCCGAAAATTAAATATCAAATTGGTATATTTATAAAATCGTGATGCTTACAGAATTGCAATTTTAATCAAATTCCAATCCCTAACATTCAGCGTATCTGAAGTATGTTCAGGATTTATCTACAACTATAAAATGTTCCACTCTAAAGGTATTATTATTATTATTATTATTATCATAATAGATCTATAATGATTAGAGCGAACAGTGGACGTGTGCACTGAACTCACCAGCTGCTTTGACCGCTGCATTAGTAGTGCGTCCTGCTGCAGCTCCCATCTGGTCCCTCGGCCCCAGGTCCTGGTGGATCATCTTACTGATGTAGTCCATAGCTGCCATCAAGCTACGACTGTTGGTCTGCTTTAGAGCCAAGATCACCATCTCCTACACACACACACAAAAAAAAAATCTTATAAACAAGGGATGCATTTAAGAGATCAGATTATGCGACAATTGTTTGTTCAGACATTGTTCAAGTCTGCGGTTAAGCTCACAGCAGACAATGCTAAACACACTTGTGGTTTGATTAGCAACATCACCTGAGGTGTACATGGACACGGTTCATTTATAACAACCTCAAACAGTTGAACAGTTGCCAGACTTTCAGTTGTACGTGAAACTGAAACACTCCATCGTTCCGTGCTGATACGTCTAATACGCAGGTTCATTTGTCTATTTTTTCTTTTTATATGTATGTAAACTAGGCACTAGCTTCACTGTTACTTTTCTATATACATACATATACATACTCTCCTTTGTTTATTTAAATAATGGGAATTGTTTATTTGACAATGTGGTGGCTTGGGGGGGACGGGTTTACTGTTCATAACATGCTTTCACATGCAAACCTTATAAAACTGTAAAAACATTTACGGATATGATTTTTAAAAAAATTTTGTCTCGCTTCTAAAAAAAGCCGCAATGTGATCTAAGTACTAACTCTATGTTTATGTCTACAGCACATTTTACAGTGCTGTGTCGAACACCGTTGCTTACATTTATGAAATTAAATATTCACAAAAACAATTCATATTTCTTGACGAAATTACCTGACAACGTCCATATCGGCATTCGACATGACATTAAGATACCACGCATTTTAAATCATATGTTAGAGATTACGTTTCACGTGATACAATGGGAAGCTCCGGTGTCTTATTGACGTGACGTTTGGATGGGAAAAAAAATAATAATAAAGCCTTAGAACACAGACAAGCTTACTGTCTGTGAATTAATCTCCACAAACTTTTAATGTAATCACTTCAGCTGAAAACAAACACACCCTGTATATGTCCTGAAAACATACCGCATTTTTTACAAACACAATTTTTGAGTGTGTTCACACTTGACATGTTTGGTTCGATTAAAATGAACACTGGTGCGTTTTCTCGGTCAGTGTGTTATGAACGCTGCAATGTAAACGCTGCCACTCAAACCTCAGTGTTTTCACCAGGCAAGTGAACCGAGACCGCTTGCCTCAGTCCGCTTTTATATTAACACTGGTGTTTATATAATAATTTTTATTATTTTATAGATTTTATATATTTTATAAAAAGTCGTAGCTACACTTTATTGCCAAAAGTATTCACTCGCCTGCCTTCACATGAATATGAACTTGAGTAACATCCAATTCTTAATCTACAGAGTTTAATATGGTTTAGGCCCCGCCTAAACGCCCCTTTAGGAGTGTGTTTATGGGACTTTTTGACCATTCTTCCAGAAGCGCATTTGTGAGGTCAGACCCTGAGAAGGCCTGTCTCGTAGTCTCCGCTCTACTTCATCCCAAAGGCGTTCTATCGGGTTGAGGTCAGGACTCAATTTCTTCCACACTAAACTCACTCATCCATGTCTTTATGGACCTTGCTTTGTTCACTGGTGTGGAGTCATGTTGGAACTGGTGTGGGGCTGTTTTTCAGGAGTTGTTCTCGGCCCCTTAGTTCCAGTGAAAGTTACTCTTAATGCTTCAGCATACCAAGACATTTTGGACAATTTCATTTTTAACGTTGTGGGAACAATTTGGGGACGGCCCCCTTCCAGTTCCAACTTGACTGAACACCAGTGCACAAAGCAAGGTCCATAAAGACTACATACAACAAACACAATATTTATTTGATAATTATTTTTTTTAAGCATTTTAGAGACCAAACCTAAATGTTGAGGCGAAATAGGGTGCAGAAATATTCTTGGGCGGCTTTCAATACATTTGGGGATACTTCGCCCAAGTATACTATATGTGTGGGAAACACTGAAACGTTTAGTCCGTATGGGCAGATGTAGTATTTGTAGAGCATCAGTATGATGTGGTAGGATCCTTCACTGTTTCTTTATCATGTACACATTTTCATCCTGTGTGGTAGGAGTGAAATATGTTTAAAAATAATAATTGCGGCGGATGACAGCGATACATGCCGCTCGGTTAAATTTTAAATCCTTGCATTTGAAGTTAGTTTGTATTGTTGAAATGCTGTGCTTGGTTTTTAAGTGAGAAAACTAACACTATAAGGAAGAGGCTATTTAATTAATCAATAAACTTTTGGGTTCAAAATTATAAAACAAGATCGGGGAAAATGTAATATTGAATGTGGATATTTATAAATTAGTGATACTTATACAATCGCAATTTAATCGAATCAGCACCTAGGTATCGTGATTATATCGTGTCTGGTGGTGACTGGAGGTGATTCCCATCCCTAATCAACTATTCCTACTTTTTTTTCCCCTATCATGGTAAAGCTGAGTTAATATTTTCAGAGGTAAAAAACAAATGCAGAAACAGAAGGAATGCGGAAGGGGACCAGGAGGATGTGGTGATTGAAAACAAACAAGCACAGAGACACGCTGAGCCCTGCACTACAGCTAAAACTCGTCCGTCCACATACCGATGCCGTCATACCTAAAGTATGTCGGACGATCACCTGATGAGGGAATGTCTTTATCCTAAGCAGCAAGCGCATACACTAATTGAAAATAATAATAAGATAATATTTTTCTACATCATACCTCTTCATACCCTGCAGCCAAGAGCTCCTGCAGCATCTGTAAGTTGACCTCGGGGGCATGTCCGGCAGGGACGACCTCGTTTGCAAAGGGCAAGAGCGACTCCCGGATCTCCTGCAGGGCCCTGTGGTACGGGTAGTTCTTAGGGTTACCAGTGCGCCCCTGTTGCCCTTGGGCGTCCACATTGAGTGCGTCCGAGGGCCGGGACATCGAGATGTTGCGCAGGCTTTCCCGGATCTCGTGCAACATCATCTGCTGATTGTTACTCGCCGGGAACGTCTTGGGCCGCATTTGCCTGTATCCTTCGGGTCTCTCTACTCTCTTCATGAAAAGCACATATACACACACCGTGCCAGGCGAAGAGGTGAACGGATGGATGGATGGAAGGATGGGCGGCGTTGGCAGACGTGTGTCAAACAGGGGTGTTATAAAGACCTGATTCACCTGTGTTAAAGAAAGATGAAAAAACACTGTTATAGAGGAGGAATTAACGACCAAAAGGCAAGACGAGACACAATAAATAAATAGAGCATGCACAGTGTCTCAGATCACCTGAACAAATCTAAACCATATTGCAAGGGAGTGATTTCAACATGCACACCTTTTAGTGAGTTATAACTCCTCAGTAACACCTGGTTGAAAGGTGTCCACTACATTCCTGAGCGCTGACAGATCAAATTACTCTGAAAAGCTGCGTTTAATTGACACGAAGAGGGAAAAACAACAAGAAAATAAAACACGAATCTAGATTTAGATGTTTACTCGTGATCTAAAACGAGCCGGTGTGTGATTTAAACATCATTTTATTATTAAACATCAGTTACGACTGAGAACACTCTGTCTCACACACACGGCCTGCTCTCTTCACTCGGCTACTCTATGCTAACTTAACATAGCTACATCGTCGTAGCAAAACATTTTTTTTTAGCTAAACCTTAAAATTAATGTACTATTATTCCAAAAGACAAACTGAACATTTCAACCAAGAGATTAGGAGCTAAGCAAATGTTTAAAATAACGAACATAAAATTACATTGGTAATATATATATATAAATCCGTCAGGGCCTAATGTTAGCTAGCTAGCTAGCAACGCGAAGCTTGCTAGCTTAGCATCTTTTAGCTTAGCTTAACTATGGAAACCTCAAAGCTTGTGGAGCCAAAAAAAAAGAAAGTTGGGAAGCCCCTTACTTACCCCACAGTGACTAAAGAATATCCATTTTGTACGGAATGAACATTTATAAAGCGAGTAATGTATAAATGTCTAGTGATAGAATTCAAATATTAGCCGGCTAAGTTAGTGTTAGCTAACTAGCGCGTGAGGGTTGTATTGACACTGTCGCCTTGGAGCTCCGCCGGTGTCTGTCAGTGAGAGAGAGCATGAAAGTACCCGGATGTAGCCGCGCGCTACTCTAATTCCCAGAATGCATAGCGCCTCCCTCTGGGCCATCAACCTGAGCACCTTGCTGGAATGCATTTTTTTTTTAAAGTTTTTTTTTTTCTTCCTTTTTCAATGCTCTGTAGTGAACTTTTTCACACTTTTTTAAAATATTTTTTAAATATTATTTCACACATCAACATGAAAGCATTTTTTATTTGTTTATTTATTTGTTTGTTTTTTTATACAAATGAAAGTGCGGATCGATCGTCCGCTGTGGCAACCCCTCTGTGAGCAGCCGAAAGACTAACACCACCAAGAATTTAAAGTATGAGATACACAATAAAAAGTACGATTTGAAACGAGAGCGACGTCACACAGGGACCCGTCTGTGGACGTAAACCGCCTCCCCGTCGGTCCCGCACACCAAGCACTGTCCGAGCACGTCTAGACTGTTGACAGAGAGCGTCTGGCTGGGGAGCATGTGCGTCGTCTCCAGTCTGCCCTTGCTGGAGTCTCCGTGAAGCCAAGCGTTGACGAGGGACTGGTTTCCTCCGGCGGGGGCCGTGGCGCTGCGGGACATCATGCTGCTGTTGCGTCCTGTAGCGACGGAAAGAGCAGAACAGAAAAAGATTAGATGGTGACAAATGTGAAATTCTGATCTCACTTTCTAAAGACACACAAGCATTTCCAGAAATTACCATTTACAGACACCCTTACCCAGAGCGATTTAAACTTTTATCCTATTATACATCTGAGCAGTTAAGGGCCCAACAGTGGCAACTTGGAGGTGCTGAGGTTTGAACCAGGGACCTTCCGATCACTAGTCCAACACCTCCACCACTGTGCTACCCCTGCCATTTCCAATTACTCTCAAGTGCACGAGAATCTGTTGTAAAAGTAATCCTGAACACCTTTAATCCTGTCACTTTATCTACCAGGGTGAGTCAAATAAGTAGAATTTATTTAAATTAATTTTTAAAAAGAACAAATACAGTCGACCCCGGGTACGTTCCTGGAGCACCTGCGAATTGAGAAAAAGCGAGAATTTTGGATGTGGTCAAAAAAAAATGCCTAAATATGCTCCCAAAACACTTTAATCTCATTTAAAATTCAGCTCAATACATTACCCTTCAAAAAAAAAAATCATCAATGTAAAGTTAAAACTGTATACTGTACAGTACTGTACTGCTGTGTCAGTGCTGGAATGTAAAACACCAATGTTACCCCTACATATGTGCTGTAATTCATGCAAACACGTTTTCTTAGGTATCAATACTGTAGGGTAAATACGGTAATAATAAATCATTATCCCAAGCTGCGTTTTCCTCTACGGCCACTTTGTGTTCTCTCTACAGTTTTGGAAAATGTACAGTATACAGTGTAGGGCTGTAGCTATGGAATATTTTAGTAATCGAGAATTCTACCAAAAATTTAATCAATTAATCGGATAAAATTTACTTTTGCTCAATTAAACAGCAATGTACAATATACAAGAGAAACAAAGATTAATTTTTTTTTTTTTTAAATCAACTTTTATTTTTTAAATGCATACAGCATTTTATCAAAAATAAACATTGTCATTATTCACAATACAAGGAACAGCTTAAAGTTGACTGAGATGATTTAAGTGCATTACAGTGATATACATTCTTATTTTAAAGCCTTTTCTCAGATGCAAAAACTAAAAAAAGGTATTTCAAATGACTTTAAGTATCAAAAAAACTAAGGCACACTGTTATGCGCTACAATGCCTCCCTGCCATGGATTGCCGCCCCCCACATAATCTCGATCAAATACTATATTAGAACATAAATTCATAGGGTTATGATTTACAAATTACAAATTGCACCAAACAAATTTGATTATAAAATGAGCAATATAAAAAAAAGACATGTTGTATAGTGGAAAAGTCAAAGGGGTATAAATACTTTTGCAAGGCACTGTAAGAGAAAAGGCAGCAGTTGATCAATCTTACCCTGCAGGAACAAGGGTGCATCAGAGCCCGAGGACGTCTCCCAGTGCAGCAGAGAGCCGTCCTCCGAGCAGGTGAACAAGTGGTCCGGGTTTGTCGGGTGAAAACGGACCTCCCACACTAAAGAGAAAAATAAATAACACGACGTCAGCGCTAGTGTAACTATATCTCTGATGAGTGAGACATAACATCTGGATTGTTATCGGTTTATGAACAGACAAATGAAATACGAGCACAGCGCCCTGACTCACTTTCAGCTGAGTGAGCCTCCATCAGAGAGAAGGGCATGTTGCCTTGTCTCACGTCCCAAATACACAGCATGCCGTCCTGGCCGCCGGTGGCGACTATGTGCTGCTGGTTTGGGTGTCGGTCCACACAGTGTAAGGGAACCCTGTCCCCGGTGCTGCAGAGAAAGAAAGGAAAAAGAAAAAAAGTGTTACGGTGTGATAAATATCTAACAAAAAAAAAAAATCAATCAAATCAATCAATCAATCAATCACAGTGTTGATCGATAATTTACTACTATATGCACATTTCTGTATAGTACAACACAAAAGAAACTAAAGGAAATAAGAAAATCAGTGAATCATGGGATGTTGTCGAGCACAACATACTTTAGGAAGCATTTTATAATTCTATACACTTGGCCATACAATTAATGGCATAGTATGAAAATCCCAGTTATTTGTAATTGTATTAAAAAAAGATTCATTCATTTCTACCGTTATAGAAATACAGCCAAAACAGTATAATTTCCCCATAAAACACAATGTTATAAAACGCTATGCGCGGTCTCTGTCGGTCTCTCTTCCGCTGGTGCGTTGTGGTCTTACAGGGTGAGGATCTGAGCAGGGTCACTGCCCTGCTGCCTGAAGTCCCAGAGCTTGAGCTGTCCGATGGAGTTCACCGTCAGGACCTCAGTCGTCCGCAGGAACGTCACGCCGTGGATCGTGCTGCTGTCTGCGTTTTCTGTGCAAAACATTCGAGGAGGAGAAAGTTACACCCCTCATTGTATTACACAATTTACTATATTATGATCAGTTTACAATCCCAAAAACCACATATGGCGCATGATCATTGAATTATATATAACATTTCTTGCACGTGGCCGTGTGAAGCAAATGCAGTATTGTATACGTGAGGTGTTTTGAAGTTCTTGATGTGAAGATGCATTTACTAGAGACTCCAAAATGTTTTTATTACTTAAGAGTTTTTAGACTTTGGTCGCATTAGAGGAGGTAAAACGTCACTATTTCTTTAGGACCCTACAGGTGGCGCACTCTGAACTATTTACATATTTACATCCCGTGTGGTAGGAGTGAATGATTCGCCAAGTTTGTTTAGGAATAATAATTATGATGAATGACCGAGATACACACTGCTCAGTTAAATGTTAAACTCTTATATTTGAAGTTAGTTTGTAGTGTTTAAATGCTGTGCTTTGTTTTCAAGTGAAAAATGTTATAAGGAATGGGATACATTTAACTACTCAAAATGTTTTTTTAAAGGTTAATATTGTATCAAAATCAGGAAAAAATTTAATAGTGAAACGGGATATTTATAAAATCGTGTTACTTACAGAATCGCAATTTTAATCGAATCAGCACTGAGGTATCGTGAGTGTATGGTATCGGGTGGTGACTGGTGATTCCCGTCGCCAACATTCACCCTGTGTTAATTTACGCCCTAATTTGGAAGACCCGCCCGAGTGTGCTGGTGATTTTAATGTGCGCCTGAAGATTAAATACACAAACCGATGACACGCGCGGTGCCCCTTTGATCGGCTTTGTAGAGGACGATTCTCCCGTCCTCGCCCACGGAGACCAGCTCTGGACTGTTACACGCCACTCCGGTGCACGGAGCGTTAGCGCTCTGATAGTGGTGTTCCCGATCCCACACCTGAGCCACGGACAGGGTCTAGGTTGTACAGAAAAAAACATTAGCATTACTACCCTGAATTTCCCTAAAACTGTTTTAACAAGGGAATATGAAAGCTTGTTGACAGATGGACAAAGTGTATCGAAAAGCAGGGAGATTAAATCGAAAAAACATTCTAAGGATTAATAAAAAATATTCTACAGCCATAGTGCGGATAATTTTTGACTCGCCCTCGTATAAAGAATCTTCAGCACTAAGTATCTGTACACTTTTTTTTTTTTTTTAAGATTTCAAAGGCAAACATTTTGTAACCTTGTTGTCATGGCTGAGTTTGTAGACAGTCACCGCTCCGGTCGATGATGCTGTAACTAGTCTGTCTCGATCCAAGAACTGAAATAGAAAAAAATATATATAAAAAAATGGAAAACATTAGACAGTTGATCCAATCTGCTGATCAGGCCATCCTGAGATTCTTACTCACACACACAGAGCAAGCTTAAAAGAATAAACTCTTACTGTTGCTTCGAGTCAAAAATCAGCTCGTACTGCACTTAACACATGAGCTTTTGATATAAATCGAGGCAGCAGGCTGAGTTCAACCACCACCAGGGTGTAAAACCTGCCTGAACTGCTCTTACACAACCCTGTGTTCCCATCATCCCTCATCATCTCTGTCTGCTTCACTCACACTCTTCTTTGTGTTTCATTTTAAACTCTCTTCTTGGTCATATACTTGTATATATTTGCATTATAAGTACATTTTTTCCATTTACATCATTCATGTTTTTATATATAAAACATTTTTTTTTTTCAAAAAATGTGCACTTTTTTGCCTTTATTTGAATTACAATAATGATCAATAAAGGCTTTGTCTAATTCTGTGCATAAAAGCAAACCTCTTACACGAAAACCTCTCTTTGTTATACCTAAAAGCAAATTCACTGGATATTTTTAGACTAATCTTCTCCTAACCCTGTTAAAAGCCTGAAACTTTCAGATTTTTTTCACAGTTAATATATATATATATTTTTTTATTCTTGTGTAATCATGTACTGCATGTGCAATAATGTACCCGTTTATGCACATTTCAACACATTCCCAATACAACACAGACTGCTTCAACACATTCTGAAAACATGGAAGGATGGTGCTGCACCGTCAACTTTGTGGAAGAAATAAACATGTGGTCGGAGGGAAGAAAAAAAAAAACATTAATGGAGATCAATTAGGGAGCATAAAGATTGTATGTATAGTGCAATGCATAGTGCCCACTGTACAAGCCTCTGGATCTGGAGGTGTTTAACTACAAATGAAAAGAACATCAATAGTCTTATGTTTAATGATAGTTATTTTTATTAACATATGAAGAGCAGTGATTTAGAGCTGATTACACACTTTGGATTAATGGTAAAAAGGTCATGTGGTCTGACCCTATCCAGAGCGATGGGTGCATCAGGGTGAGAAGGGAAGCCCATGAAGCGATGCACCAATCATTCATAGTGGCCACTGTACAAGCCTCTGTTGGAAGTGTTATGATCTGAGGTTGGGAGTCTCAGCAACATTATGATGATGTGCTGTGATGAACCAGAGGTGATTCCACCGCCCCAAAGCTGATTATTTCCACAAGCTTTCCACGCACACTGGAGTCAGCTGACGGCATAAATGTACTACATGACCAGATTATCCCATCCATGGATCAAGTTTTTTCTTCCATAATGGAACAGGCATATTCCAGGACTCACAGTGTAAAGCATGAGGAATCAATTTTACACACTGCGTGCTACAGTATAATCGAAGCTAAAGGTGATTTAATGAAATCTTTAGCGTGTGACACTTTTTTTTTTGGCAAGTCAGGGTATCTATAGTGACCGTCGCGTCACTTCCGGTTTAATCAGCCAATGAAGTGGCGACCCTGTCCCACGTGACTGATCTCCAAACCCACCTGGAGGTCCATGACATCCCCGGCGTGCTGACACTCACAATGCAGCTGCGGGTCTCCCTCCATTTCCTCCCCCATGCTGCGGCTTTCGTCCTCTCCCACGCTCCACAGACACAGCTTATTATCCTGAAACACACACACACACAAATCGGTTTTCTGTGCATCACCGGAAGTCGTGTGCCATCAACCGCTAGCTAGCCGACCTAGCCTGCTAAGCGCTACAGCCGTAAACTCTCTTCACCTCATTGTCCCACGATCCCGTCGCGAACACTTCGGGCTGCTGTAACGCGGCTGTTGAAACGGGCCTCCACCGCGTCTTGCTGATCTTCTGTGACACGTATTTTGCGTTAACGCAGTCCATTTTCACAAACCGGGCTCGTGCTTTAACTTGGTTTATGTTCAGCAGCTAGTGTTTCCCGCCCATGTTTCCGACAAGCAACGCCCCCCTCCTGTGCTGTGATTGGTTGCGAGTTTGCGCTTTCGCGAACTTAACCAATCAGAGTAGGAACGCACAGGCGGGAGCGTGTTTTTTCTATCCGAACGACGTCTTCCCTCACTACGGTGGCTCCACGCAGACACACATGTGCGGTTATTTAAAAACACACACACGCACACTGACCCTGCTGTCATGCCTTAAAAACGTAAATACATAAACAGCAAAAAAATATTTTACGTTTATTAAATATTTACCATCCATCTCAAAGTAAGATCTGACCACAAACATATGTTAAAGCTCTATAAAAATGTTTACTAACTTTTTAAAAAAAATCAAGCATTATTACTCATTTTAAAATGCAATCAAAGGTTACTACAATATAGAAATATTTTTGTAGTTATTACAGTCATGTGTGAAAGTCAGTTAGTATGCTTTGTTTAACTCTGTGTTTTATTACGGAAGTACGGAAGCGCATTGCATTCACAAAAGAAAAAAAAATCTCAGGAATTATGTCATAATTATGACTTAATATCTCATAATTATGAGATCCTGATCTCACACAGTATTTATGTGTGGTTCTGCCCCTCGTAAGACCCACATCGTTACAGGTTTAGCTGCTCCTGAAGGAAGAGAGCCACTTCGAGAAGGACAGAATGTGCTTTTCTTCCTGAACAGTCCTAAGCACTTTAGATACCTGTGCAGT
>JAOVVA010000026.1:3528059-3542462 GCA_028565275.1 Leiocassis micropogon
TGATTCCGTTAGTGTGTCGCTCAATCGAGTGTCATTAGAGAGATTTCTTGTTTATTTTTCCGATAAAACAGTTTTTCCGTCATGTGTGTGTGAAAAGTGTGGAGGAAGGGTAACTGTGTCAGACGAGGAGAGGGGGAGGGGCTCCTTACTTTAGCTTCACACACACACACACACACACACACACACAGCGCCTGCGCGCACAAACAGAAACAGGATTTATCTGTCAGGATTTATTATTTTTTATTATTTATTTATTATTTTTTTAAGTTCAGGTTAATTTGTTTTATTTTAACTTAATATTTTGTGTTAATTATTTTTATGTATTAATTTTTTGGGGCTGTGGGACGAATAATTTGAGTTTCCATTATTTTTTATGGGAAAATTCTGTTTGGTTTATGAGTGTTTTGAAATACAAGCCCACTTCTGGAACGAATTATGCTCGTAATCCAAGGTTCCACTGCACTTAAGCATGCTGTGTTTTAGCTGATCATTATGATCCAGCAATGAATCTTTTGTATTTCTTTCGAATTTCCACAGGATACCAGGCAACCATCAGTGCGCCACATATGGTACGTTCCAAGTCTCTGTAGTGGCAAATGAATCATAAACAGCTGGATGAGAAATGTTTAAATCTCACTCAGGACTCTGCTTTGTGTCGTTGCTCAAGAGCAACAGACTTTAGAGCCGCAGCTGCTAGCGGTATCTGAATTCTGCCAGAGCATAACAGGAATCAAACAAAGTTTGTCAAAACATACAGTTGGACTACTGTTATGAGAACGAGTGCTGATATCTATCTATGTGTGTGTGTAGCATGCATATGCACTGGAGCTGTTACATGATCAGCTGTATGAAGGTGCCAAAGCTTTGGATGTGGGATCAGGCAGCGGCATCCTGTCAGTCTGTTTTGCCAGAATGGTGAGTCTCAAATCGCTTCTCACGCCATCACCGTGTGTATCCCTTACATTAACTATAAAGCATTAGGTTGTTAGTAGAGGTGATCTGGGTTTTTGGGACTAATAGTGATCGCTGACCACATGGTGTGTGTGTGTGGGTTATTAGGATTCCCTATTTAAAGTGTAATATTGTTTAATTCCTTACTATTTATAGCAGTGAAATAACTTTTCTTTACAGCAGTGCACAAATGCAGTCGGACTCTCGTGGTTCAGAGTTCGTGGCCTCATTCATTATGGCTTTTTTTGTGACAATATATAATCTCTCGTGTGTTTTAACGCTAAACAATTAAGAACGATATAATTTGCTAATTTTGTAACATAAATATTAACGTAATTTCAGCTAAATTTCCTTATAAAATATAACACTGCATCATTTTTTTTAAAATAATGTAGAGAGAGCACAAAGCAACCGTAGAAGAAAGAGCGGCTTGGGATGGTGAATTATTATTACCGTAATTACCCTACAGTGCATACTAAAGAAAACACGGTTGCATGAATTACAGCACATATAGAGGGGTAACACTGGTATTTTACATTCTAGCACCTCGGGAGACACAGTATACAGGCTTAAGAGTAATCTAATAAGCTGAGGTTCAAATTAATTTAAAGTGCTTGGGGAGCATATTTTATGGTTTAAACTATAAAAATAGGCATTTTTATAGCGGGCATAAGGACACAAGGCTGGCGAATGACGGCAGTGGCAGTCAGGTGAAATTGGCGTGAAACGAAAGTGGCTCTCGCAGGAGTGCGGATCATTTTTGACCCTCGTATTTTTCATCATCACACTAATATCAGTTCATATGATCTG
Organism: Leiocassis micropogon; assembly: GCA_028565275.1. NCBI lineage: Eukaryota > Metazoa > Chordata > Actinopteri > Siluriformes > Bagridae > Leiocassis > Leiocassis micropogon. The sequence continues at coordinate 3,529,821 of JAOVVA010000026.1, forward strand.
CCAGATAAGAGAAAAAACAATCTGTAAAAATTAAGTGTTGTTGTTGTTAGTGAAACAGTAGAGCACATTCAACATTCCTCTAATTTAATGGCAGGTTGTTTGCATGATTTATCAGTATATTGCTTATATTTGCTCCAAGTGTGGCATTTCGCTTCATGTATTTCGAATTCCAGGTGGGGCCAAAGGGCAAAGTCGTCGGGATCGATCACATAAAGGAACTGGTGGATGACTCGATCAACAACGTTAAGAAAGACGACCCGACGCTCATTTCATCAGGACGCATCAACCTTCTTGGTAAGGTACAGTTTTACAGCTGCAGATCCTAAAGTGTCTTAGATGCTCGTCCTGAAGCTTCATCTCACACCTACATTATAGCACTTAACAGCTCATTCCAGTCAAAGTCTCCCTTTACTCTTTGAGTAGCCTTCACTCTTTTCAGAAGGACTTCCACTAGATTTTGTGGGGATGTGTGTTTATTCAGCCGGTAGAGAATTAGTAAGGCTCTGATGTGCACTCGGTGATTCGTTTCATCCTGTTGGAGGTCAGCGCTGTACAACTCTAACTCACACACCATGTCTTCTTGTAGCTCACTCAGTAAAACCTTTAATTGCGAGTAACTTGGTCTGCAAGCGTTTTTAAATAATTTTTACTCGATAAACGAGCGAGGTCTTTACATTTAAGTTGTACATACTGAGTGTCACGTGATCACTCCTGAGCCAATGGATCTTCTATCTCTCTCGCTCTGTGGCATTGTGGGTAATCGTCTCCCATGCTCGGTCTCTGTGCGCGTGCGTCACTCATATAGTCAACATTCTGTGCATGTGTGTGCACTTTATTATAACATTGTGACCGTGTGTGTATGTGCGTAAAGCAATTTTTTATGTTGTGTACAAGTGTAGTGACTGTCCTTTAGTAACTGTACTGCAACAACGGCCCCCGTGAAGAAGAAAAAAAAGGTTAAAAAGTTTGTATCAGTGCGGGAGGTGAATCTGTTTAACGACAATGCGACATCACATTTCAGCGAAATCCTCAAAAGGAGGCAAAAGCAATTGACTTTAGAGAGGTTCACTGTGGAAGTCAAACAGAAGGAAAAAGATTGTGTGTGTGTGAGAAAGTTATTTTACAAAATAACCCCCTTCCTTCTCCTCTCCTCTCTCTTGACTCCGTCACACCAGCCACGATTCTTTTCAAAGGTAAAGTGCAGGGTAATTTGTTATATTTTTACTTTATATTTAGTTTGAACAATTTTTATATGAATACAGTATTTTTGTGTTGTGGAACGAATCATTAGAGATTGCATTATTTCTTATGGAAAATCCACTTCGATATATGAGTGCTTTGGATTTTCAGAACATTTGTTGATGCTCACAGTCCAAGTTTTAACTGTACTAAAGCACACAAAGGAAATCTGGACAGTTGTATACTTCCAACTTTGTTGTAATAGTTTGGGGAAGAACCACATTGGGGTGTGACGGTCAGGTCTCCACAAACCATTGGGGATAGAAAGTAGACCAATCAGCCATAATGTTAAAATGACAGGTACACACACATCACACCTTTCTTAGAGATGTTGTGGAGTCCACATCTAACAGTATTTGGCTGAATGTGTGTGTGTATGTGTGTGTGTAGGGACAGATTTGAAAATATTTTTTGAACTCATTGTGTGATTGTTACACTACAGAGCCCTAATTTGAGTTCATTTTCGTTAGCTACCACCTAGACTACTTTGTGCTACCATCATTAGTATGTAGCCTTACAGGTTTTTTTTTTTTTTTTAAACGACAACACCCTGTCTATAACAGTGCAGCGATCTGAGCTCTAATCCAGCCGGGCGTAAAACCCCTCCAGTAGCTACTTAATGGATTTGTCTTAAAGTTTAAAATGGATTTGTTTCATCCGTTAAACTGTTAACGAGTGTCCTTTGAGATACCTTGTTAGCTCCGGTTTATCGATCCACTAAGAGCCATGAGAGGTTCTGTTGCGAGTACAAAGGCACCGGTGCTGAATTATTTAGCGGCGCGTGTCCGAATCCCGGTCTTGCCATGCTCGAATGGCATCACAGCAAGGGTGGCATCGCTACAGCAACCTGCCATCTGTTCAGGGAAGTAACGGGCACTAAAGCTGCTTACGGCATGAGACCTGATTGAGTGTGTGTGTGTGTATGTGTGTTTGCAGTGGGAGATGGCAGGATGGGCTATCCGGAGGAGGCTCCCTATGACGCCATACACGTAGGAGCCGCAGCTCCTACTGTCCCACAAGCTGTAAGTTCCACCCTGTAACTCGGACACAGCTCCAACCTTCATACATCCATACTAACACATGTCCGAAACATATATGTTTCATTTTTTCTCTCTCTCACACACACACACACACACACACACACACACACACACACATACACGGTTTTGTAAGGTCTTCGCCTCTCTCCCGTAGCTCCTGGAACAGCTGAAGCCCGGTGGGCGTCTCATCCTGCCAGTCGGACCAGCTGGAGGGAACCAGATGCTGGAGCAGCACGACAAGCTGGAGGACGGCAGCATCAAAATGAAGCCCCTCATGGGGGTGATTTATGTGCCTTTAACAGACAAAGACAAGCAGTGGTCCAGGTGGAAGTGACTTCCTGTCCCTCTCTTCCCCCTCCCTCCTTTCCCCAGGGAACAGGTGAAATGGTGTGGGCTGGAGCAAGACAAGGCTGCGTTTGCTGCAAGTCGCCTGTTTGGTTTGGTTTTATTTTCGCGCACATTCTCCATACTATGACGAACGTCTGCACGTTTTTCCCCCCAACCCATTAACCTCTGCCTTGCCATGCACTCAGAATTTCATAGGAAACAATATTTGTTTTTATTTTATTTTTTTATTCATTTAATTTTTTTAAAATAATATGGGTTTTGAATATAATTTTGAAAATATATTCGTTTAGTTTCTTCATTGCATTTTGCTTTAGATGCTTTAGAAGAAAAGCATGTCTTCCACAAGCAGAGCTCAAATCCTGGCTATGTTTACATGCAATCCTATTTTTGATAATTATTATTATTATTATTTTATTCTCCCCTCAGGGTCCAATATAAATGATTACATTATGTTTTCTCTTGTCACGGCACCTCATTCGTTTTTTTCTTTGTTGTTTTTTTTTTACAGGACTCTGTAGATTTATAATCCTGATTATCCAAAAGGTGTTGATTTAATTTTTCACAACAGTACTTCCAGCTCTAATTCATAACAGAGGTTTATAGCAATACCATTTTTCGTATCGATTATCGTTTCTATAGTAACCGTTCAGTGACGGGACGCGCCATAGATGGGAAACCTAAATAGCAAATGAAACAAAGTAAAAAATTTATTCCAGGGCGCTTTTTATCTGTAACAAGGAATTTATTTGAGCAGACGGAGGGTTTTTACAGTTTCCAATTCACATGACAAACTCTCAAGACATAGTAAGCAAATATTTGTATAAAGTTATAAGGGGAACTAATTTGTAGAGATACGGAGGAATGAGTTCTGTATGGCAATTCCTTTACGTAGCAATCCATATATCGGCACACTGACTCCAAATTCCCTATTTTTTTTTTATGATTCATTTTTCATGTATGTATGTTTTAAGGTGTTAAAATGTTGCAGTTCCTCTATACACAGATGCAAACATCGCAGACGTAGCTCACGTTCAATGTACAAAAAATAGACACTGCAGTGCACCAGATACCAATATTTACAATTATATACAATATTTTCAGTGTGTAAATGAGTATCTAAAATGTCTAAAGTCCCGTATATTGTATGTGCACCTGTGAGGATGCGGGCGAAATGAGTCGGCCTCACCCGTTTCAACAAATCAGTCCAGGAGCACGACGATAGAAAATGTCTATCCTGTAAAGCTGTCCTGATGGTGAATAATCCTAATTTTGGAAAATCCTCAACAAAACAGAGTTCACAGTCCAATACAGTGGAAAACAGCTCTGAAACAAAATGGCATCCGGGATTCCCCTCGCGATTTAAAGGCCCAGAAACAACACTGCATGTCTCGATGTGTAATAAATTTCCCTAGGTGCAGTTATGGTGTTTGGCCACATGATGGCAGTGTGAGGAAAGGGGACAGATTTAGTCAAGTGGGTTTGTCTGCTTTATTGAGTCGTATCAATTTACTTATGAACAAATCGGACATAAGTCTGGGACTACCTGCGTTTGCTAAATTTTGCTTAAAAATGTAATAGAATTTAAAAAAACTAAAGAAATTAATATAGAATCTGATATTTTTAAAATCATAATACTTTCATGAAAATCACAATACAGATCGAATCAGAACCTAGATATGGTGATATCGTATCGAATCGTACCTGGTGATTCTCGTCACTATCAATTTTATTTCACAGACGTTCCAGAATATGAAACATACCTAAAAAGAGGTCAAGTTGTGTGACTTTAAAAATATTCGTTGTTTGAATTGCGAAAGTGGCAAAATGTCCTCGAATAAAAAGAACTCGTATTAAAAGGAAAACTGGAATAATTTGTCATTGTGCATTAAGGCTAGTTCCTCACTATTTCTGTACTCAGAATAATTTTTTTATTAATATACAGAATACAAATTTATTTATATTTATTAACATGTCCTGATCCAAGCCTACACGATATTTCCTGTTTTAGTTAATGTATGTTTAGTGTGATTGCTGTAAAATCTGTATGATTCATTTTTATTGCTTTATTTATTTATTTATTTATTTATTTATTTATTTTTACCTGAGCTATCCGTTAGATCAGATCAGATTAGATTGTTATTCTGCATGTAAACGTAGCTGCTGTTGAAAAGGTTTTGTTAATAACATACAGTACCATGCAAAAGTTTTGAGCCCCTCATTTCTTCATATTAAATTAAAGGATGTAGATTAAATGAAAGAAATGGGAGCAAATGTTTTACCGCGCCAGGCTGCAAAGCAACTAAAGACAAAATTTAAAAATCGGTTGTTTTATTTAACATCTTCGGCAGCAACCTTATTTCCCCTCTCGTCTGTTCCGACCACTCAGCATTCAGCGATGTCAAGTCAAGTAGGCTTTTTCTTGTCACTTCAACCACGTACAGTTCAGTAAACAATGAAACAGAACAACGTTCCTTCACTACCAAAGTGCTACAGTACATACAACATGAATTAACAAAGCTAGCTACGAACTATACAGACAACCTAAAGTGCAAATGTGCAAACAGAAACAAGCAATGATTCATAGGTCACTGTGTGGCGCAACAAACAAAAAAAAACATTTCTCTGAAGCTGCTCAGGTACAGGAACTGGACAGAAAATGAAACGCAAAAATGTATTGTAGAAATCCTGGGGAACTATTCCTCAAGAATACAGAACAAACGCATGAATGTCTGGAAACAAAATATGAAGAAATACTGATGGGGGTCAAGACTTTTGCACTATACTGTATATCAGTCATATCTTCTATTGGACTGACAACATGTTTGGGAATGGCTGCAGGTGTGTTAAAGAAATGCAGGGAGCTGCACAAGAGCATGCTCGGTACTGACATTACACATCTGCTGTGTGTGTGTGTGTGTGTGTGTGTAAGAGAGAGAGAGAGAGGAGTAACTTTTTTTTCTCTTTATCTTTTGTAGGGATGAACTCTAAAACAACAGTCTGGCAATATTCACTGTCATACATATACACACATTTCACACACACACACGCACACACGCAACCACAACCTCACAGCATCCATCAGGACTTAACAACTAACGAGGAGATGGTAAAAGGACAATGAAGAAGAAAAGCCACGCTCTCTGCACTCTCGCTCTCGGGACAGTCTGACCGCCGTGTGGCCAAAGAGCCCTCAGGATGGAAAGAGGGGGAAAAGGATTAAAAAAAGCTTTGTCTTGACATTTTCATGCCTGCAGTTTGCTTCGATTTGTGAATTGCTTTTTTCCCCCCCCCTCTCTTTTGTTATTTTGCAGGTACACTTTTGTTTTTGTGGGATCTACAGTATTGCAGCTAATTATTATTATTATAAATAATAATTCTTTTTATTTTGTGTGTTTACATGCGTTTCGGCTTGTTCGGAGCTGGTGCTGTTCTCATATGGACTATAGGAACGGGAGGGATTAAAGGATAACTCCGTACTCTGTTTCCGTGCTCATGTTAAATGGGCGCTTGTGAAAATGTGCTGAATTAATGTGCATTTTTATTTAAGTTCTTTCTTTCTTTTTTTCTTTGTTTCCAAAGTTCAGATTGTTAAATGCTGCTTTTTGGCTGGGATTTTATTTTCTTCCTTTGTTTTTTGGAGAGTACATTCGAATGCTAGCTAGGGCTGCGCCTGAGATCAGACTGATGAATCGTTCTTCATCGGGGTATTTCAGTCTTTTCATTAGAGATCAGTTCTTAAGTGAAAACTTCCTTTTTTCCAACCTATTAAATGCTTATATATTAAGTGCTAAGCAGCCACAATCGTCCTAAGGATCACACAATAGCAGCAGAAAGTATTTCTTTCAGTTTTTCTTTGCGCATCTCCTTCAAGCTGTGTGTGTACATTTCCCGTGCCCCTTCTATAAAGTCTCCCACAGCTGCAGTTTAGCGTAGATTTTGCTCAGGCTGTCATGACACTATTTTAACCCTAGCTGATTAACAAACACACTGTCGCTAACAATACCACCCTGGGCCGATCGCTTACATCTGCGCCGTGCGACAGGCTCCAGAGGTTCACGCAGCGTGCAACAAGCACACACTCACTCTCTCTCACATACACGCAGGGCTGAGCTTGTGTCCTTTTTCACTGTGGACATGCTGGCTGTCACCATGCTGATTGTGACGCACAACGTGGCTTTGTACCAATAAAACCCAACACAGAGCAAACCATTCCGACTCCAGACTTTTTTTTTCTCCCCCCACTTTGTCACCATTACAGACATCACATGTGACGCAAGTGTTAATGTAGCATGCTCTTATGTTCAGGTTTATTTTTATCCTTTTAAGATGCCAGGCATGTTGGTTACTGTTTCAGCGTACTGTATTCATGAGACCTTCCAGTTGTCATAAGGAGCAAAACTAGGCGGGACTTCGATGGGTATGTAGAATTTATTTTTTTTCCCCGCCCGTTATAGAAGTCAAATGAGATTTCAGGAAACATCACTGGAGCTTAAAGAAAATCATTTATGTTTTATTTTTCATATGTGATCATAAATTTCCACAGGTACTGCAGGCGTACATGGTGTTTTGAAAGTATGGCAGCACATTGACAGTACAGAGAAGCTAGACATGACATGGTAGGAGGGGGGGCTTTGACTTTCTCAGAATAACATCAGAGGTCATTGGGATTATCTTCCCAAACACCAAATTCATGTTGTGCCGACTCAGACATTTTATTTGCTTCATGTCAGTAGGTTAATGACTTGATTTGAAGGCTAGGTGCTTGTATTATTACCGTTGCACCGATTTGGCAAGAACTTACCAAACGTTGGCCAGCAGAATGAAAAATTTTGGAAATGACCATTTGATACGGCGGACGAGGAAGTTACCGGAAGTCGCATGCATAGTAAGCTAAGCTCCTGCCTTGCTGCTAAACGTTTGAGGAGGGCGATCAGTTCAAATTAAATATCTTATGAACCACTCTTTTCATTAAGAATGGCTCGCACCGGTCAAATACTAGCATTGATTCAAATTAGCTAGCAATTGTTTATTCACAGTGTTTGCACCTAAGAATGCTGTGGAAGCCTTGACAGGTAAGGCGAAAGAAAAACATGCCTCACAAATCGTGAAATCAATTTTACCTCATTTCTTTTCTTACTGTTAGCATTGGTGAGGGGAAAAAAGGCATTTTATCCATATGGACAAAAGTACTGTATTTGGCCGAACCTGCTAATTATTGAATTGAGGTGTTTCAATCAATCACAGGCCCCTTATTTCCCAGTGAAGGGCAACCTTACTGCTTCAGCATACTAAGACATCTTGGACAATGTTATGCTTCCAACTTTGTGGCAACAGTTAACAAGGGAAAGACCCTTTTTTATTCCAACTGTGTCCCAGTGCACAAAGCAAGGACTATAAAGACATGGTTTGATGAGTTTGGTGTGAAAGAACTCGACTGGCCCTAACACCGAGCCCTGACCTCAAGCCCATCTGGCTACTACTGGAACGGAGATTGCGAGCCAGGCCTTCTCCTCCAACCTCATAAATGCTCTACAGAATGAATGGACACAAATTCCCACAGAAACACTTTCAAATCTTGTGGACAGCCTTCCAAGAAGAGCGGAAGCTGTTGAGGGACTGACTCCATATTGAAGTATATGTCTGTATACGGTTTGGCCAAATCCTTTTTGTCCGTCCATATGGCGTATGCTAACATTTCTGAGGTAAAATCTTTCTTAAATAAAAAAAAAAATTCTTATTATTTTCTTGAGAGGATTTCCCAGAGTAAGAACACGACATCAACTTTTTGTTGAACTCACATTCAACTGTACGTACATGAAAGATGCGGAGATGTTATCCCTGCTGAAAAAAACAGCATAGACCAGCAAAGCTGGTGACCAGCTTGACCAGCAATTATACCAGCATATGTTGTGTTTTGGTGCTGGTATGCTGGTATGCTGGGGACCAGCATTATAGTGCCATGATGCTGGTGCTGGTATGCTGGTCACTTCACTGATGCTGGTCCCCAGCATACCAGCACATTTTGATCATGAGCTAAAATGGTAACCAATTTGAACTACCAAAACCTTGCTGGTGGCCCAGTTTATAAATCATGCTGGCCCATGCTGGATTTTCTGGTTCACCAGCTAAACCAGCACCAGACCAGCACTAACCAGCATTAACCATATAAATCTTGCTGGTCTATGCTGGGATTTCTTCATCATACAGTATTTTTAATCTATATTTAAGTTAACGCCGTACATGTGATGCAAAGTTCTTCATCAGATCGTCAAGCTTTAACCCGTTCGAGCCGGTTTTAGAGTGTCCCTTGATAGATTGTAAAGTTAATTCAGTCTGCTACTTGAATTGCTTTTGTGTCAGATTCTCACTCGTTCTTAAGGCATAATAAATGTTTTTATTCAACGTCTGGAGAATTCTCTTATATAACACACAACATTAGTAATATAATAAAAAAAGCTACAGAATCATAGCAACAACTAAGAACATGTGTATGCACTATTAGCGTTAGCTGTATGTACAAGGGGCGTTCAAGTCAAACCGACTTTTGATTGTGCGGGTTATGAGAGTAAGAACTTTATTTCTCTATATAATAGACTATACTAATGCATTAATGTTACACTCAGCATGACGAGTTTTCTCAGTACAGCGGAGCCATGATCGGACTGTGTGCTTCACATCTGAAACACTGGCCTCCCAGGAACTCCTTTTATGGTCTAAACATATGAGAATGGCTTGAAGCGAGTTCTGGACTGTACAGGGGATGTAGCAAGGACTCCCATTAGTAGATCCCACACACAGATGTGTCGCTTCCACGCAAGTTATCCATCAGTTTTTACTGATCAGCCTTTCTATTCACCGACTGTTCACAGGAACGAATGCAGTGGGCTCCGATCATTCACGGCCTCCTTTAAAACGTTTGCGCAATTCAAATATTTTATTTGCAGCTAAGACAAATAAAATATCACCGTACTGGCCTTAAAGTCTTCTGTAAATGTTAATTGTTTTTGCTTCTTTATTTACTAGGAATTTTATCACCTGTCAAGTCCTGGTTTGACTTGAACGCCTCTTGTAAACAAAACAAAAAAAGTTTCAGAATATAGAAAGGAAAGATAATAAAATAATTACTGTAAAACATTTAAAAAAAAACAAAGGGGAAAAAAATTACACAAGGAAAAGATGATTTAGGGCATAATAATGAAATAATATCAATAAATAACTTTATAAAGAATATAATCTTGTGGTGGTAAAATTCTCTATGTGGTAAAAAATACTTTATTCAATTTTGATTTAAAACCTTTATTTTTAAAGATGAATCTAAACTTCAACATGATTGGCCACTTTCAGTATTTTTGGCAAATAATAAAAATAATAATAATAATAATAATGATTTTTTTCAAATGTTTGACATTATTTCATTTATGTTCATCCTGAATTTCCATTTCAGTCAAGAATTTTAACTACTTATTTGAAAGATCATTATTTAAAGTTGGACATTTCTCCTTTTTTATGTATATATCTTTAAATTACAGTACACAGGATGATGCGAAAAACAAAAAGCATCCATTAAGCAGCAGAACTTCCACTTCTGGTGGAAACACCTTATTAGGAATGAGAAAGGCCAAACTGGTTTGAGCTGACATGAAAGCTATGGTAACCTCGAACAGCCACTTTTAACAACCGTGGTGAGCAGAAAAGCATCTCAGAGCACAAAAAACTGGCTTACAACAGCAGAGAACCACATCAGGTTCTACAGCAAGCGCAGGTTCATTCAAACTAAACAGTTGGAGGGGAAAAAAAGCACATTGCACAAAGTGGAATCCTTTGTGGATTTTTCTCCTTTTTTAAGACATTCCTACTGTGACTCTTTTGACACACATTTCGTCAAGTGAAGGTAAGACACCGAATATCAAAACACGCAGAACGTCTTCGTATATCGGAAGGTGTGGATGATGCATTTAGACTCAATGGAGCAGCTGATATTCTACACTATATATCTAATTAAATCCATAGATCTCCCATTCAGATAAGCACAAAAGAACACTCTGATCCTTGTGTATGTATTTGTGTGTGTGTGATATATAGATGTGCATGTTACACTACAGGTACATGCCGTTGATGAGGTAATCGGATTCCTCGGTGGTGAGCGGCAGAGCTTTCTTCCTCCTGTGACGTCGCACGCGGAGCCTGCAGCCCACCATCAGCAAGAGCAGAGAGCTAATAATCACCCCGAGAACCAGAGCCAGGATCGTACCTACACACACACACGGGAATTAGTAAGAATGAATTATCAGTAATATTAATGATATTGGCGTAATAGTGTCTACATGCTACATTGGCGCTATCTAAGGTATAAAACGTTTCCTCGCTTATGGAAGAACTTTTTGGAATTTAATCATACTTCAGCTAATTAAGTACAAGACAATGTTAAGAACTAACGTCAAATTCTCTATTTGTAATAATTAAATCCTGTTTTTTTTTAGGGTGGCACAGTGGCTTAGTGGTTGGCACTGTGGCCTTGCGCCTCTAGGGTCTAGGTTCGATTCCCGCCTCAGGAATTGTGTGCATGGAGTTTGCATGTTCTCCTCATGCTTGGTGGGTTTCCTCCGGATACTCCGGTTACCTCCCACAGTCCAAAGACATACAGATTAGACTAATTGCCATTCCCAATCGACTGTAGTGTCTAAATGAGTGTGTGCGTGCCCCACCGAGGGTGTACCCCGCCTCATCCTAAGCCCTAAGTCCCCTTGTTAAGGATCACGACCCTTTATATAGAACAATGTGACACAGATGGTGAGTGAATTTTAGTCTCAGGATACACACACACACACACACACTAACCTGACTCTGGCGGCGTGTGTCCTGTGCTGAGTTCTGTATGAGCTTTAGTTACTGGCTGAGCATTCTGGGGTAATGGTGCAGAATTCTTGGATTTGGCTTCGGTGCTGGATGACCTGGGAGCTACACACACACACACACACATTTAGTGACATTTATACCACATCGCTGTTGAATTCTCCATTCTGATTGGTCAGAAGGCTTTAATTGATTTTATAGTATCAAAAGGTTTATAACTCAACAATAAACATTATCACATTTACTGTCTCACAATCAGCCGACAGAGCTTCATGTTTAGCCGCCTCTTACACAGGTCAACCCTTTACCTAACCAACAATCATTTGTTCTAAGAGTGTAGTATCATTTATGTACAGTATATTAAATATTAAATAGAATAACAGCATTTACTTTTAATGCTGGTCGACATATATTAGTGAAGAAGTACAGTACCCGTGTTTGTGTGTGTGGTTGGAGGAGGCGCTGCGGTGGCCCGGTGATCACCAGGAGCTGAAACACATTTCCAGGTTCATCATTCACTTTTATAATCGGTGATACTTACAGTAGGATTCAGTTGAATTTTTATTCAATTTGCCCCTTTTAACAACGGACAGAGCGGATTTCCAGGAAGAGTTTGATAGCGAAATGAGATAAATCCATTGTTGGCGTTTTTTCACTTTAAGCAAGAACTATCGCAAACGGATAGACAATATTTGGGGCATGTTTTCTTTGAGACACAGGGGTGTGAGAAAGCACAAATGTCAAAAATATTTGTTCAAATTTTTGGAGTTATATCAATGAATTTTGTGTGATTTTTTTTTTCAAAATGCTATAACTCTACGTCTTACACATTTTTGTCACAAGGGATAAATCAGAGTGCAGATGTGTTTGTGGTCATTTAAGTATGCAGTTACAGTAGGTATGAATAACAATGTTTGTTGAGTTTAAAGAAAGAAAAAAAAAAAGCAGCCAATTAAATCAAGGTGTTGAGTTTTGTTGCATACAAAACCATTTTAATTAAATATGTTACAGAAGACCTCCGAGTGGCGCAGTGGTAAAGCGCTCGCCCTATCATCCGGGGAGCGCTGGTTCGAACCCCTGGTTCAAGCTCTCTCAGGGGGGAGGGATGAGAGGTACTTTGCGCTCCCACATTAATCACGGCTCTACAGCCAATCAGGGGCGT
>JAOVVA010000026.1:3551768-3563411 GCA_028565275.1 Leiocassis micropogon
ATATACCTCCAGGGTCAGGCTTTTCCTCCCACAGTCCAATAACACACAGATTAGGATAATAGGCATTTCCAAATTGCCTGTAATGTGTTAATGCATGTGTGAATTTTGACTGTTGTTTGATTGAATTTTCTATCACTTCTATTACTAGGAGAGAGTGTGTGTGACACTAGTATGGTTGTGCTGCAATAGACACCAAGTGGTTGTCCAATAATATCAGTAATATTGTTTAGACTATTGTTTAACACACAGCTTCCCAATCCTGATCCTCAAGAACATCCCATCCTAAACATTTTAATTTTTTTTTTTAATCCATCACACACATTTTAACGCAGGAAGGGCCAAAATAATTAAATTATTAGATGTATCAGGTGTGTATGAAGGAGGGAAAACACTAAAATAACCAGCAAGGAATTAATAAACAATAATCATTAAAATGAACACTACTAATAATCTCAATGTGAGCTGCATTTGAGTTAGACTAATTGAGTTGTGAATAAATATAAATCTTATTCTAATTTTTGGATATATGGGTGTAATTTAAATCCCTCTTGATATATCTGTGGTTTGATGAAATTTACATTGTTTAAATTTTTTTTGCTTCAAATATTGGAAAGCAGAATACATGAATTTGTGTTGAAATTTAAGTTGTCCAGGTTGCCAAACATTTAAACAAAAGCAGTCCAACATGAACCTAACAGTCCAATCTGGCAACCCGAGTAAAAGCCAAAAGCTTCTGGATCTATATGACGTCACAGATTCTATTTTCCCTAATTTAACTTCAGGACCACTGATAACACACTACTGCCCAAAATGTGTGTTTCAGTCTTGAACTAAAATGAACCTCATTTAACCTCATGTTTCACAGGAGTTATTTATAATCACATATTCCTTTCAAATCTTCCCCCAGCTCCTGAAGCCCAAATGGGTCAGAAATGCATACTAGAGTGCATGGCAGAAGAACATCTGCACTAACTGGTCTTTGTTTTACACTGTACTGTCTAGGCTAAGTAGGAAGATGTCTAGAGCTCTTTAAAGTTTTCTTCCTTCACGCATTAGCTAGCATCCACCCCTAGAGGTCATCAGAGTAATTGAAATTATCTTTTTAGCTTTCCAGGCATTCCGATCTCGATCCACCCTTTCACTGTCCCCTTCACACCACTTTCACAGATCATCCTTGGGGATATGCATCATCATCCTTGTATATGCACTAGGTTTAGGACTTTGATTGAGGGGGCACACAGTGCAACATTGGTAAACTTGCACTGGCGGGACAAAACCCCTAACACCAATCAGCTACCCACAGCCTCAACCACCAGCACTGTCCCCAAATGATCATTCAAAATTACAAATAAAAACGTATACAGCAGAACCTCGGCATACGATTCTTAAGGCAAAAATTTGTATTATGGCAAAAATTTGTATTGTGAGACAAATCGTATCGCGAATTCCCATAAGAAAAAAATGGAAATTCAGATAATCCATTCCAACCACGTTAAAAAAATCATGTAGCTTTTACACTCACTCATGCCGAAGGCAATGTTGGTATTATGGGTTGACTATCATGGATTCAAAACAGCTTTTGCTGTCTGAAAATTGGCTTGGCTTTCCACTGACGCAAACACGCATATGCGCAACTTAGCCAGCGATTGGTCTGGTTCAGTTCAGTTCGTTTGTTTGTATACAGAAAGTGCTTCGTATGCCGATGCAATTCTTCAGGTGAAAATTCACAAGGTCACTTGTATGGCGAGACTCCTCTACAGTTCTTTCAGTCAGCTTCAGTTAACACTTCATCCCGGTCAGGGTGGCAATTGACTCAGAACCTATATGGGAACACTGTGTGAGGCAGGGACACACCCTGAATGGGACACCAGTCCATTAGGTGAACATTTATGTCACAACCAGGGGCAATTTAATGTAGCCCAACCGCCTACCAGCTTTTTTCCTAGGAGGTGGAAGGACACCAGAGAACCCTGAAGAAACCCACATGGACTTGAGGAGAAAATATAAAACTCTATGTAAACACTAACCCAAACCCCAGTGATTTGTTATTTGCTCCATTCCACTGACTCATTTAAATCCTTTCATCCAAATAGGACATCAGTCTTACTATGATTATATTAAAATGTCTGCGCTGTGATTAGTGATTCTGGCGGTAATTTTAAGATGGTGAGAAAAGTGTCATTGATGGCGATATTAGAGTGAAGCTTGAAGCTTTGGGGACTGAGCATGTCCTGATAAGGAGGTGAGAGAGCTGGACACACTTAGGGATTAAAGCACTGCCCTTGTTTGGTAGGAGTGAACCGAGAGATAAGCGCCACTGGCACCGTTATCAGCCAGCAGTCCGATGGCATTGTGGGAAAAGTAGGAAACCGTTAAATAAAATAAAATGAATCCAGCATTTAAGACGAGCCTATAATAATTTGTTCATCTTCTATAACACTTTATCCTGTATTCAGAGTCACAGGAGCATGTAGCCTATTCCAGGAGATTTAGGGCACGAGGTGGGGTACACCCTGGACGGGGTGCTAATCCATCGCAGGGTGTATGGACACACAATGGGCAATTTGGGAATGCTAATTAACCTAATTTGGATGTCTTTGGACTGTGGAAGAGAACTGGAGTACATAGAGGAAACGCACACTCACAAACCCGAGGTGGGAATCGAACCCTTGTCCCTGGAGGTGCAAGGTAACAGTGCAACTGATTAAACCATAAAAACATAAAAGTGCCTGTAAACTAATTAGTCCAGGGAGAAGGAAAGAAAACTTAAGCCTTGTAATAAAAAGCTTATAGCTACCAGATTATAACTGTGCAAAATGCATGTAACACCAGTGTAAGTACGCTATATGGCCAAAAGTATGTGGGAGAAAATGTCATGTCCTCATACAGTATGAGGACATTCGGATCTCATGATCAGTTGGCCAAAACATGGTATTGATGCTAAAAAGTGTCTTTTTTTTTGTCTAGGGGAAAAAAGTGAATTTTCAGATAGGATCATTTAACACCACTTTTCATAATACTTAATGCTTCTTATCTTCCAATCCATGCTTCATTTTTTGTAAATATGCATACACATTTATATTGTTGTCAGATGAAAGGAAAAACATTTGCTAAATACACTTTCATCCCCTTTTATGTAAGTAGTGTCCGTAACTTTTTTGAATTCAAATCTTTCAACGATCTTAACTGTCATTCAGATGAAACTTGGCCAAATTAGATTTCACATGAAAAGACATAAATCTGAAAAAGTGTATTAAAAAAATATTTAATTTTGCACAGAATTTCGTTTATTTAAGCAACAATTTTTACAGGTCATATGCTTTTAGAAGCTTACACAAATTCTTAATATCCGGAAATATGAAAAATTGGCATTTAAAATTATTATAGTTTGAAGTGAGACACTGAAAAATGAAAATTTTTAGGGCACATATAAAAACATAACATCTTTTTTAGGGAAGCAAGATTGGTCACATGCATTGCATAAACTTCAGAAGTAACTTCTTCGGCACACACATTGTCTGTATTATATTTATGACATAAAAGAATACAAATCAGCACCAATACTGTGTTTTGGCAGAGTGTGCATGTGTGTGTGTGCGTGTGTGTGTGTGTGTGTATATCTGAATATCTGAGCAGTTTCCTAGAAAGGCAGAATAATTGCAGTAGTAATAAACATGGTGTACGTTGGCAGTAAGCCCCACCCCCTACATGGTAATGTCACCGTCCTGCCCTCCCTCGGACTCCGCCCCCTAGTGTTTGTGCGCGTGTGAGATAACAGTGGAAACAGGGCAGGGTCCAACGCAGACATCGGGAAATGATTTCACAACTTGTTTTTAATGCCGGATGAGTTTATACTGATATTATAAAGTTAGTTTGTTTTCTTTGTTTTTTATTTCCAAAAAGGGAAGACATTTTCTTCCCCTCTCTGCGTGTGTGTGTGTGTGTGTGTGTTTTCTTATGAACCACCCCTGAGGAACGCGGGAGGAGTTTCACTAAGAGAGAGAGAGAGAGACGGAACACGCGTGAAGTTTTAGGAAACTGCGCGAGCGCGTCGCGCGCGGGAGGGAGAGATAAAAAAGAAGTGTGTGCGCGTGAAATGATCCGCGCGCTCGCTCGAGCCAGCGTCTCGGTCGTGACTCCTTCTTATTCTTCTTACGCTACATCGGGAGCGCCTCTGCGCGTATTTAATATTTAATAACATAAGAATTATAAACATATATATATCATCAAGCGTGATGTGTTTAGCAGCCTGTGCGTGATGGAGGATGTTGGAGTTTAAAGCTCGGAGAATTAAGAAGTCGAAGCGCACAGGATGATGAACTCTGTGGATCTGTGCGTCCAGGTGCCGGAATGCGCGCACTCGTGCCCGCACGCGGACGCAGAGCCGTCGGTCCCCGCGGCCGGAGATTTCTGGAACGCGCCCGCGAGCGCGGGCAGCGCAGCAACGCTGGAGAGAGGAGGAGGTGGTGGTGGTGGAGGCGGCTGCGGAGCGGCGGGCGCGGGCGCGTGCAAGAGCCGAGCCGCGAGCGTCGCGTACGTGCTGAACTCGGAGTCGGGCCCGGCGGAGAGCGCGGCCCTGCAGTGCCTGAGGGATGCGTGCGACGCGACGGGCTGCCCGCTGGACGTGGTGCACTTCGGCCAGCTCGACTTCGGAGAGATGGCCGTGCTCGACCAGTTCTACAACGCAGGTGGGTCTCGGTGCATACGGTGCACACCGAAATGTCACCCCGGTGCAGAACCGTGTCCTAGTTACATGATCACTATCCTTACATTTTCTTCCCCCTCCATACGCTGCTTTATGTGCTGCACTGAGGTCAGTGTTTCCCTTTGAAATACAATACAATACAATACAATGTAACCTGTTGAGTTCAACCTGCAGTGATAAGAAATGTAGACAGTTACATTTCTTTAAAAAAAATGGCACAGGCACCATGTCATCATGTTTAAGCAGTACATTATCTAGGGTATCAAGAATGCACCATTTGTTTTTTCCTACTTAATTGAAACCAAGCTGGTTATCAGCCCTTCGAACTGATGACGGTCATGACACCATTTGTTTATACAGATCATTATTTTGCACTTTGCGATAAACTGGTTCCAGCAAAAGAGAATATGACTTAACATAAAAAAAAAATGAATATGCATTGATTTAATTATGGGCAGCACGGCGGCGCAGTGGTCAGCACTGTCGCCTTGCACCTCGGGGTCTGTGTGCCTGGAGTTTGCATGTTCTCCCCGTGCATGGTGGGTTTCCTCCCAAAGTCATGCAGGTTAAAGAAGCACATAATCTAGGGTAACATTTCCTTTGCAAGAATACATCATTTGTTTTTTTCCTACTTAATTGAAACCGAGCTTGTTATCAGCCCTGGAACTGATGACGGTCATGACACCATTTATACAGGCACTTGCATATTTTGCAAAAATAAGTGTCCCAAGAAACTGATTCCATCTCAAACAGTGGTTGGCACTGTCGCCTTGCACCTCCAGGGTCTGGGTTCGATTGCATGGGGTTTGCATGTTCTCCATGTGCTTGGTGGGTTTCCTCCCACACTCCAAAGATATGCAGATTAGGCTGATTGGCGTTCCCAAATTGCCCGTAGTGTGTGAATGTGCATGTGTAATCACGTTGTAAAAATGGCAGTAAATGCAATGGTCACCAATGGCCTTCACAGTCCCTAGTTGGACTACAGAGGTTTCTAGATGGAGAGATGGAATCTAATTATGACAAATTATCTGCCATGGATTGGCAGAAGAGGAAGTTGACGATAAATTATAATGACCTGAGATGATACAGTGCACATGCCGGATAGCCGTCGGGTATTCCAAGGACTTTAAAACGCAAGACTCCTTAAAGAGGCCACAGTATTACTAATTACCCCGTGAATGACTGGTGCTGCTCCTGAAGACGTCTGGGGGTTAATATTATGCGTCTCTAGTTTGTACGGTTCTGAAGACAATTCTATTTTTCCTCCAGCTGTATTTCTCACGTGTGAAAAACAAGGCAGGTCAAAACTGCTGAGGTCCGGCTTGTTATAGGAATATAGTAAAAGAGATTTTCAGCCTCATCGACAGCCCTTCCTGAGTGCACGTGGGTGTGTTAATGCACTAAAATATGCATGACAAAGGCTTCTTCAGAAACGGATCAGGTCGTTGAAGAATCACGTGAGGAGAGGCTTCTGTGTGTTTTCTGAGAATCTATGTTTTACTCTCCATTGCCGTGATCCCATGCGATACTGTTTCTTGAACATTTTGGTGATTTCCATGCTTGGGAAAAGAAAAAAAAAATAACCCACCTTGCAGAATGTCATGACCCCAGAAGCTTTATTGTTTTCCCTTTATCGCTCCTTGCACCGCGTTTGCGCGCTGTTTATGCTTTGCACTTTTGCACAAAGGCAACGTAATCCCCTCGTTAGGTTCAAATGCGCTCGTGGTGTCTAATCTCACCTACAAAGGACCGATGCAGCTGCAGACATCCTCAGACATAATGATCTCACAGCAACTAAGGCTTTTCTTTTTGTTGGTTCCTTGAAGCAGCGTTTCTCAACACCATTACACCCACTTCAACACACTGTAGGCTTGATCACAGGGTGAGTCAGGTGTGTTTGGGCTAGAAACAAACAAACAAACAAAAAAAATGGACCAGGGTTGAAAAACATTCCTGAATCATGAGCGGAACATATCTGTCATGAAGGTATTGTTTCAAGGTGCGTATGGTTGAATTCCTCTTTTGTATTTTCTATATTTACTTATCCAAGCGTAAATAACGTGAATAACTTCACGAAGCTCCGCCCCCCCCAGGATCAACCATATACCATATATCAGGATCAGATATGCAGCAGAGCGTGCCTTACACAGCAATTTTTTTCTCTTTATCACCGGGATCTCAGATTAGGTGTGGTCGGACATCATTTTTAATTTTTTTTTTTCCACATAAGCATTTGCATTTATTTGCATTTTCTGCTCATCATTTTATCTGATCATCTTCTCGTTATGATCAGACCCTTCGTTAGCTGGATAGGAATATGAAATCTTGTTGCAGAGGACAGATTTCGTCATATGACTTGTGGTGAGATTTGTGGCTTTTCTTCGGAGCACATCTCATGGTATCGGGTGATATCCTTGGGTTTTTCATAACATACATGGAAAAAAAAAAGATATGTAATTTTCTCTTTGCAAAACAAGGTCTCGTGTGTCTTGCGTCGTACGAATGATTCAGAACGGCCTGGTTTCGCTTAATCACATTTTAACCACCATAATGACAGGACAGTGGTGCAGTCATGAGGCAATAGAGGATTGTTCTGGACTTGTTTGCGGTCTGAAGTGTTTTAAAGAAGTACTTTAGGTCAGAATTGTCTCAAGTTGGACCTGCTTCATTTAGAAGATATCTGCGGTCCTCCCTGAATGTTTCAGGTCATGTCCACATTTTTTAAAACTGGTCGTTAAAAACGGAGCTTTTGGAAAACTCCTTCCGAAGTGAAGATTTTCCAAAACTTGTAGTAACGTCACCTCGTGTGCTGATGATGTCGTTGCCTGTCCGCTCGTCTCCTTGTCGTCAGCTTTGTTTTTGTGGATATTTTGTGCAATGGTGGACTTAAGTACAGTAAACTAGTGACTGAGTTAACGTTGCATACTGGACTTTCTACATACTGGACTTTCTACTTTACTACTCTACCGCTGCTACATACGAAACTGAGAAGACACACCCCCTGCAGACAGCGATGGCGGTTTTGGTACTTTTACATGGCGGACCCGGTAGTGACGTTTTGTCCAGGCTTCTGATTGGCCCCCTGTTGATTAGGGACACTCCTGACAGCACATAACAGGACGTTTTTTTGCGTTTTCACATGGACAAAGATATCTTTAAAGCGTAGATTGTGTGGACAGAATATTATTTTTTTTTTAAATCCCCGTCTGCATGTGGAGTCATGTGCAGTGGTCAGGGGTAGATCAGTGGTTAAGGCATTGGACTACGGTTCAGGTTCAAACCCCACAACCACCAAGTCGGGCCCATGAGTGAGACCCTTAACCCTTAACTGCTCAGATGTACTGTATAATGAGATAAAAATATAAGTCGCTCTGGATAAGGGTCTTCTGCATCTGCCGAATCCCTAAATGTAAACACGTCCCTGGAAAATTTCAGGTTTGGTTTGTTTTCCCCTGAGCTTTCTGAGGCTCTTCTTTATCATACACGACTCGAAGGACAAAAGAGGCTTCAATTGATTTATTATATAACAGAAGTGGTTTAGGAATGAGTGCAAAAACCTTACATTACAAATGGTGCGTTCATAACGGAGGTTCTGCACATAATATGGATTTCTATGAAGAGTGTTCGAGTCAAAGCGGGACTTTTGACTCTTAAAAAAACATTCATGAGAGTAAAAACTCGCTTTATTTCTCTCTATAATCCCGTGCTACACTAATCCACTCATCCTAGTGTTTCACTGTCTAAATCGCCGGCCTTTCAGGAACTTCTTTAAAAGCCCGAGCATGTTGAAACGGCCTGGAGCGGGGTCAGGACTGTAAGGGGCGGGGTGTGTGTGTGTGGGGCAGTGAATGAGTGTGTGTACAGTTCCCACAGACACAGACAGACGCGTCTCTTGCGCAAGTCGGCGACGAGTTATCTGTTGATGTTGTAGGATCAGGCGTTCACAGACGTACAGCGTCATTTGAAGCGCTTGCGTTATTCAAATGTGGCTAAACATCCTGTGGTTGAAGTGTCTTGTGAATGTCCATGACATTCAAGTACCAGTTTGACCTGAGCGTGGACGAATCTGAGAAGATTCTCGAGTTTAAACCCAGTCTGCTTATTATATATCCTTCATACTTCGTACAAGTATGATGTGACATGCTGTGGTGCTTCCACGGCGCACGAGATGACATCATTGTGCTCGAAATGTCATAAGAAATGCCCTCAAGTTACCTCAGAGATGATGATTAAGACCGTAACCCTGACATGGACGGATTGTACTGTACATTAACTGACGTTGTGCTCAGACTCCACCTGCATTCTACGGCCGGGTGGATCCATAATCTGTCTTTTTTTTTTTTTTACAAATTCCTCATTAAAAATGTATTTAATTAACTCCCACTCATTTTGGTTTTATTTCTGGTTTCTTGATTAGTAAGGCGTTAGAGTATGCTACGAAGAAAGGGAACAAACACGTACAGTACACACACACACACACACACACACACACACACACAACATAAATGGCTGTTGAGAATGTTACCCTAAAGGCATGAACTAAAGTGGGTAATTTTCTGCCGTACCAAGAAGTAAATTTAGTCGTTTAATTGCGTTGCAAATTGTTTAGTGACAATTATGAGAACCAAAGGTGTTGTTTAAAGCGTTTCTAGATGTAAAATAATCATAAAACTCCAAAAATATCACGTTTTTATGCATCCTCATGCTTTAAACGTGGCTCATTTCCTCATTTCAGACTTTATTTAAATCTGCAGACAGGCCCGTCAGCTCTGTGCGAAAGAAACAAGTCACTGACAAGTCATAGCACAAAAGCTCGTCAGTGTTTCGATCCATGTTGCAGCTCCTTCAGGACGTACTGTAGACTGCGCTACTGACCTGAAAACTATGATCGCGCATCTATCCACAGAGTAAGGCCCCGGGGCGAGGCTGGTAACCGTCAGAGATCTGCAGTATGCTTGGAATGTTCTCAGTCTCGCTCCTCACTCGTAAGTCCGGTTAGATAGAAAGGGTTCTTCCTAATGCTTAGCTGTTCACACAAATGAAAGCGACTTTGACGAATATGAGGACGCGTCTGCTGCTTTGTCGGCTCTTTGTTCGCTTCCAGCTAACATTTGGAGCGTTCGCGAAAGCTTTAAACCGAGATTTCTGCAGGACGACGCCAAGGCACGCCAAGGCACGTCCAAAACCAAAACGGCTGATTGGATCTTCTGCCAAACACAGTAACCAGAACCCAAAATAAACATCCAGACTTCAGGCTTCTTTATGGAGATTTTTTTCCAATGTGATTCCACACGGGGGACCTTAAAAATGTCTGACAAAAACTTCAAAAAGTGAATAATCTGATTTGGATATTTGGGATCAAAGTGATACCCAAGTGCTGATTTGATTTGTGTTGCAGTTTTGCAAATATCACTCACTCACTCATCATCTATACCACTTTATCCTGTATTCAGGGTTGCGGGGGGCCCTGGAACCTATCCCAGGAGGCTTAGGGCACAAAACAGGGTGCCAATCCATCGCAGGGCACACACACACACTCATTCACACACTACGGGCAATTTGGGAACGCCAATTAGCCTAACCTACCTGTCTTTGGACTGTGGGAGGAAACCGGAGTACCCGGAGGAAACCCACCAAGCACGGTGCAAACTCAATACACACAGAGACGGGAATCGAGCCTGGACCCTCCAGGTGCCACCTAGTTTTGCAAATATTATGAGTTTATAAATATCCCTATTCAATATTAATTTTAGGCGGCATAATAGCTTAGCGGTTAGCACTGTGGCCTCGCACCTCCAGGGTTGGGGGTCGATTCCCGTCTCGGGGTCTGTGTGCATGTTTGAGAGCTTCAGAGCGCACTACCACGTTTTCCCACATCAAATGCACACCAATCTCTACTAGATTGTGCAGGTGCGTATGTAAGAGCTGCTCCTGTACTGTTTGTACCCGACTATAATGATTTATAATCCTATTATATCTGGCGTCATCCTGATGAGAACTGGTTCCCTCTTCGAGTCCGGTTCCCATCAAAGTTTCTTCCTCATCCTGTTTCAGGAATAATTTTTTCCGTCACTCCTTGCTCGTCAGGGATCAGAATCCGCCTCCAGATAACAGTTGTGATATGTGTGTTGTGGCAATATGTACTGGCATAGTGGACCACAAACAGAAACCCAACAGCCGTGTAGGAGGCGTGTCCTGCTTGTACAGCAACAGCGTTCTGATCGGGAATGAGATCTGTATTACTTGTCATTTTAGCTGAGTAGGATTGTGCCGTAAAGATGTTTTTTTTTTTGTTTGAGTCTTGAGAGAAGAAGCATTCCTAAAATTTGAGGTTTAAGAAGTATTAGTGAGGGTCTAATAATAATAATAATAATAATAATAATAATAGTAATATTACCAGCTGTGCAGTTGCTGATGACAGAATCCAAAACAGCGGGATGGCATATTTATTAACCGTCTCCTAATAATAATCATCATCATCACTGTGATTTCTAAAATGTTTTGAAGACTCAATCCTCATAGGTCATGTTTCCTCTTTTCTTTCTGACAAAATCTCTGACAATTTTCTTGCCTTTTCTGTGTGACTGTACACTTCTTGAATGTTTGCTAAAATGTTCATAATTAAGTTTTATTCACTTTCTTAGTTAAAGGGATACTGTAGGTCAGATTTTTGCAAGTCTGTCTTAAATTAAAACTGAAATGCATATCATTACGCTATAATAGTCGTTATAAGTTTTCCTGCTCTACACACTGATTGTGAAGTTTGTCACCTGGAACGCAAGAACAATGTAAGTTATTGGGGCCAAACCCCCAACGCTCGTTCCATGCAAAAATATATTCCAGAGTGGCGCAGTGGTAAAGTCATCCAGAGATCGCGAGTTCGATTCCCGGGTGATGCTGTAACCTCTCGCAGCCGGAGGTCTAGAGAGAGCTGATTG
>JAOVVA010000026.1:3594024-3619598 GCA_028565275.1 Leiocassis micropogon
GAAACATTTTGTGTGACAAACATGCAAAAGAATAAGAAATCAGGAAGGGGGCAAATAGTTTTTCACACCACTGTATTCCTACAAATTCTTACTCCTGTACATGTTTCATGTTAGATGCAAAAAAAAAAGTAATTGGTGTCATTCTTTTGTTTTTGGCAAAGGAATAGAGCACGATGTAGCAAGCTGTTGTGGAATGATAATTAACTTTTGCTTCACATAGGGCTGTTTTTACATAACATCGCTGTGTCCGATTCCTTACTTGGTTGCTTCGGTAAATGAAATAACCAAGGAGGTGCCATTACTTTAAATTTCCCCCTTTTAACCAATTTGCTAAAATTACACTTTATTATAAAACAATTAAGTTGTTGTATATGTTTAAAGATCCACTATTTTACTATTTCTTTACCAAATTAACATAAGTCTCAGAGGTTGCACTCCTCTTTCAAACGCACCATTTCAGTGTCCACGTAAATGAGCTACTGCTGAGACACGCCCACCAGAGGACAGAAGAGCTGAGCAATAAGCCCGAGGAGGAGCACTTCTTATATGAGGTCACATTAGGGGAAAATCTAATTGGCTTGTTTAAGCTACAAAAATAGGGGGAAAAAAGCAGGGATTTTTTTTTCTTCATGTTTTTATTATTTTCTTTGTTTGTTAAAAAGTAAATTTTGCTACTGAATGTACAAGTTCGGGTTTGTTTATACATGGATGCCTTGGAGGCGTTGAGGGAGCTTACCTTCATCTAGCTAGCTTAGTGTGACTAATATCAAACCTCATCTTGGAGTAGCTTAATGTGGCCTCCAAAAGAAAACACGCCCTCAAAAACCACAATCGATATGCCAAAGTAGCAAGAGCTGGAGTGTGTGAACTCATATGTAACTCATCAAAGCGAGAGAAATAAAAAATAGGCACTAATAAAGTCACGCTTTCACTTTTCCACACACAGGTCCTCGTTGTGCAGGTGTAATGTCTGGGTGTGTGTGTGTGTGGGGGGGGGGGGGGGTTGTTTTATAGCTTGTAGTAAGGAACATGAAAGAAAGCGAGAGATAATATTAATTGTTAGCTCCATTGCAGAAAGAGATATCAGACAGATATGTTTGTAATAGTTTGGTGTGTGTGTGTGTGTGTGTGTGTGTTATAGGTGTGAAGTTGAGCAGTCTACTGGGAAAGAAAGGCAGCCTGGATAAGCTACAGAGTTACTGGGATGTGGGCTTTTTTCTGGGCGCGAGCGTTCTAGCCTGCGACAACACCCGTGTTTTACAAGCCTCTGAGAAACTCTTCAAACTTAAAGCTCCTGTCTGGTATGTAAGCACACACAACCACACACCTGTATATATATTATGTGTATATGAATGATGTCCGCTCTACACCTATGTGTGTGTGCCATGTGAGTGATTGACACCCCGTCCAGGATGTACCCCACCTAGGTTTCCTGGGACAGACTCCAGACCCCCCGCAATTCTGTACACAGGATAAGCATTATAGACGAAAGATGAGTGAGTGAGTGAGTGAGTGAGTGTTGTCCTGATCTGCAGCCAGACAGGCTTACGTACTGTTTTATTCTTCCAGTGTCCTGCTCTTTCCTGGTTCCCATAAGACTGGTGTGTAAACAAAAGAAAACTAGGACACACGTTTTGGCAGGCGGCCGTATGATTTACACAAGGGATCATGGGAAAAGAGCTTCAAACCCTACATTTCATCACACACACGCACATATATCTGCCACACACAAAGCCAAAGCCGTAACTGGCAGCGTCGCCAGGTCTACATCGCTGAGAAGCGTTGTCTTTCGGGATAGGCACGTCAGCCGGGGACAGAGATACTGCAGAATTAGAAAGCGCCAAGCGTCCCATATTTGAGTGAAATGTGGAGAAGATTTAACAGGATCCTGAGAAAAATCTTGGCAGGTGGGAGACACAGAAGAGATAAAGATAGCCTGGGATTTTTACACATTTTCTTGGCTGCAGGAATATAGAGGGGACTTGGACTCGCCTCGCTGTCTGTGTTATATGTCATGCCGTGATAATAATAATAATAATAATAATAATAATAATAATAAAAGAAATGATTAGTAAATTAATAAAACTGATAGTGTGTGTATGTATATGTGTGTGCTTGGATTTCAGGTACCTCTGCTCTCTAGTTGAGACGATTCTAATCTATCAGCACTTTAAGAAACCTTCGACTGACCCGCCAGGACCTAAACAGGAACTAGTGGATTTTTGGATGGACTTCTTGGTGGAGGCGACCAAAAAGGATGTCTCATCTGTTCGCTTCCCTGTACGAAACACATACACACACACTCACTTACACACACATAGAAATCTCCATGCATACCCCTAATGTTGCGTCTGAAATGGAAGTCATCATTTGAAATTCATTAAAAAATGATTCGCCTTGCACCTCAGGGGTCTGGGTTCGATTCTAGTCTCGGGGTCTGTGTGCATGGAGGTTGCATGTTTCCTCCGGGTACTCCTCCCACAGTCCAAAAAACATGCAGTAAGTTACCGTAGTGTGTGAATGAGCGCATGTGTGTGCAATGCGATGGGTTGGCACTCTGCCTCGTGCCCTAAATCTACTGCGATAGGCTTCAGACCCCCCGCGACCCTGTACACAAGATAAAGCGGTATAGACGATGGTTGAATAAGAGTAATTATCATGTTAGTTCCTGTTACCGCTTATGTATTAAACAGTTGCTCTCTCACCCAAATTGTGTGTAATCTCTCGTAAAAAAAAAAAAAACCACACACACACACACACACACACAGCTTGTGATTTTACTGAGAAATCAGAATGTGTAAACTCCTCTGTGCTAAGGACCTGCTAGTGATCGAATTGCACTGAGAGGACGGATGTCCATATCAACTTACCTTCATCTTATCAATGATTATTATCTCCTCTTATTGCACATGGATTGTGCATGGTGTCCAGCATATAATCCCTGTCAATGAGCTGTTGCTATAGAAACTATATTATATTAGAGCGAGTGCTTTCATGTAAACCTCTGGTTGATGCTGCATTTGGAGCTACCGTCCAATCAGTGAGGTTATATAAATGTAATTAACATGTTTCTGACCAATCAGAGTCCACTTTTAAACCATATGTGGTATATCATTATAGCATTACTTATTCTAGAAGACTGTTACCTTGTTTGAGAAATATATATTTTTTTGTATTAATGACAGGTGTTAATCCTGGAGCCGACTAAAGTCTACCAGCCGTCGTACCTGTCAATCAACAACGACGTGGAGCAGAACACGCTCTCCATTTGGCACGTGGCTCCGGACGACAAAGTGAGCATTCACTGACTCGCTCACTCGTTCATTCCCTCACTCATTCACTCACTCATTTACTCGCCAGTTCACTCGTTTACTCATTCACTTTAATTCATCCACTCACTCATTCACTCACTCACTCACTCATTTCATTCAGTCAGTCATTTCATTACTCATTCACTTACTTTTTCATGTACTCACTTTCATTCATTTGGTGGCTTTCTCAGACAATTACTCATTCACTCAGTCACTTACTTATTCACTCATTTACTTACTCATTTATTCCTTCACTCACTCACTTACATGTTCATTCATTTATTTAATCTTAGACATTTGTTCACTGACTCACTAATTCATTCACTCATGCTTTCATTTACTAACCTATTTCCGAACTCCATCAATTACTAATTTATTCATGTTCACATTCATTCACTCACCAATTCACTCACTCACTCACTTACTCACTCATTTATTTACTATCCTATCCAATCACTCATTCATTTACTCACTCACTCATTTATTTACTATCCTATCCAATCACTCATTCATTCACTCACTTATTCACTCAGTCATTAATTAATTCAGTCACTTACTTATTCATTTACTCTTTCACTCCCTTACTGTCATTCACTCTAGTGCTTACCAACTCATTAAATCATTGGTAATCACTTACCAATTCAGTCACACATTCACTTTCTCATTAATTTACTAACTCATTTGTCTACTTATTCACTCATTTAAATTACTTACTCATTCACTTGCTCATCACACGTTCATTCACTCACTTAATCATTCCAGCATTCTTTTGCTGACTTACTTAGTCATTTATTCATTCACCAACCTATTCTCTTACCCATCCACTTACTCAGTCACTCCCTCATTTATTTACTTATCCACTCACCCACTCGTTTACTAACCCATTCACTTAATCACTTGCTCTTCCAGTTACTCATTCACACGATTATTCACTCACTCAGTTATTTGTTTAATTATTCATTCACTAACTCACTCACTTGTCCATTCACTCACTGATGTACTCACTCATTAATTTACTCACTTAGTTACCCACTAACTCAATAATGCATTCACTCATTTACTTACTCCCTCATTTGCTCACTTACTCCTTCACTCACTCATTATTTAATTACTCATTCATTCATTCATGCACTTAAACATATATTCACTCGTTTAGTCACTCATTCACTCACTTATTTGTTCAGTCATTCGCTCAGTCATTCGTTCAGTCACTCAGTCATTTATTCAATTACTCAGTCATTCGCGCAGTCATTCATTCAGTCACTCAGTCATTCATTCAGTCACTCAGTTATTTGTTCAGTCATTCGTTCAGTCACTCAGTTATTCGTTCAGTTATTCGTTCAGTCATTCGTTCAGTCACTCACTTATTTGTTCAGTCACTCACTTATTTGTTCAGTCATTCGTTCAGTCACTCAGTCATTCGTTCAGTTATTCATTCAGTCACTCACTTATTTGTTCAGTCATTCGTTCAGTCATTCATTCAGTCATTCGTTCCGTCAGTCAGTCATTCTTTCAGTCACTCGTTCAGTCACTCAGTCATTCCTTCAGTCATTTGTTCATTTCTTCATTCGTTCAGTCAGTCACTCAGTCATTTGTTCAGTCACTCAGTCATTTGTTCACTCATTCACTCACTAAGTTATTCACTCATTCATTCGTTCACTTTATAATTTCAAACTTCTCACACAGTCCACATCTTCAAAAACTCTGCATGCATTACGAGAGGTGATTGCAGCGTATGACGGAACACACCTGATTTATGATGGATTTAATCAGATCAGCCCGTCTGCTTCTTGACAGCGATCTGTATTTTATGTCAATTTGTATGTGTGTGTGTGTGTGTGTGTGTGTCTGTCTGTCTGTCTGTGTGCGTGTGCATGTGTGTTTGAGAAGGAAATTTGCACTCCATGACCTTCAGACTCTTGTACTTCTTATTACTCACTCATTAGATGTGCACACTCCTGCTGTTGCCTTCTCTCTCTCTCTCTCTCTCTCTCTCTCTCATTATTTCACTATTATTTTTTCTCCTGCTACCCAAAGAGAAGAAACTAGTTTGACCATGTGTGTGCATTATGATAACAGTTTGCCTCTCTCTTTTGTCTGTTTGCCTTTCTTGTACTTTTACAATGTCAATCATTCTGGCTTTTACGCAGGCAGGCACGCACACACACACACACACACACACACACGTACACACACACTCTTGAGAGAACTCTAGCCATGTGTGGCTTTTTATATAACGTTATCGTTGTTTGTCTTCCTTTATCTTTCATATTTTTTATTTTTTTTTTGCTAATGCAAGAACTCGCTCTCACACACACACACACACACACACACACACACACACATCTACCTTAGTCTCTTTCACTATTTCAGCAGTGGGCTCAATTTTAACTCTCATATGGAAAATAGCACAGCACTCTCACGCACACAAACACTGGGCAAGGCCAGCAAACAAACCTTATGATATAACAGTTTACTCTCTCTCTCTCTCTCTCTCTCTCTCTTTCTCAGAATAAGGGGATCCATGAGTGGAATTTCAGTGCCGCGTCAGTGCGAGGCGTGAGGTGAGTCTTCTCGCACCTCGCGGTTCAGACGAGACACAAGTCAAACCATGAGTTCACTAAGAGAGTGTGGGACGAGTGCCTGTGCACTTTTTCTGTATCTTTTTTCGAAAGCGAACGCTTACAGCCACTTACAGCCGCGCAGCTACGACGCACACATGCACATATTTCCCTTTGACGGGTTCGTAGTATTCTTCGCTTTAAATTAACCCTCTTCTAAGCAGGTTAAACCTTTTGGTTTCCATGGCAACTACAGCAAAAAAAAAAAAAAATGGAAATGGGTCATGGAAGTGTAAGTGTCGAGGACAGATTAGTTTATCTTCTGCCCGCTGACTGGAGGACACCCGCGCAGCCCGGCGGTCTCAGTGCCGCGCTGTGATTGGTCAGGGCAGAGTCTGGGTTGCTAGGGAACATCCACTGAAGGTCCACTCGTAAAAGAGAGGCTCCGAGTGTAATACAAAGCAGATATTCATAAAGCGTACACACACACACACACACACACACTCACAAACACATTTTGTCTCTCCCACTCTCCTCACGGCACAAAATGAACAGTTGTTGAACACACAAGCTGTTTAACACGTTCTGAAGTCCCTCTGCTGTCTCATACACACACACACACACACACACACACACACACACACACACACAGTACCAAAAGGAAAGTCCCTTCAGTATTGGGTGAAGTACAATAGTGAGGTCTTTGTTGATTGCTTAGCTTTTCTGTGTGTGTATGTGTGGTGTGTGTGTGTGTGTGTGTGTGTGTGTGTGTGTAAGAGAGAGAAAGAGAAAAGAGAGCAGACGAGAAGAGGAACTACACCATCAAGTCCTCTTATTCCACAGTTTGTCCAGTGTTAAACAACAATGTCTGACTTTTTAAATCCAATAATTTAATGTGAATACGAGTCACTTCCTGTTGTAAATTACCGTCTCTTAGATTATAGCAGCTACAAACAGTCATTTCCTCATCAGCCGCCCCCTTTTTTTTTCCTCTTTTTTGAAGAAAAGGTTTGTCTGGTTACAGAGAAACCATAAGGTCTTTCCTGTGACAGAAAACCTAAAGTTACCTCAGACCGAGAGACACTGCAAAAATCATTCACCGAAAAATCACAGGTATCAGCACATACACAGGTGTACACGGTTTGAGTCGGAATTAAAGCCGGACTTCATCTCGAAGCATTGGATTAGAAATGTCCAGTCAGGTTTATCATATCTAATATGAAACTCGGTCTGATGCTGGCACAGATCGCTACTTACCTCATAAGGTAAGATAAGTTATCCGTGCGTTAGCGTCGCAGGGGATTATCTAGAGAAATAAAGGGAGTTTTTCCCTCTCATAACAATCAAAAGTCACTTCAACGCCCCTTATACTTTTTTTTTTTTTATCGTTGTGTTGACCGGATTTAAACAAGCGTACAATATTTGATTGTCCCCCTCATGTGACCTCATTTAAGAAGATCCCCTTCCCCAGGCGTGTCGCTCCGCTCTGCAGCTCTCTCTGGTGGGCGTGGCTCAGCAGTAGCTCATTTACATAAACACTGAAACAGCGTGTTCGGAGCAGGAGTGAAGAAGAGGCAGTTCGAAGTACCGCAGCTGGAGCATTAACGGACGAGCATTTTCCGAGACCTGTGTTAACTTATTAAAGAAAAAGCAGCATATGGGTCCTTTAATGCTTTTGATTAAAGTGCAGCATTCACTGTAACACTCTGTCTCCTGCAGCATTTCCAAGTTCGATGAGCGCAGCTGCTTCCTCTACGTAGTGAATAACTCTGAAGATTTCCAGATCTACTTCTGCACAGAGATGCACTGCAAAAGGTGCGTGTGTCCGTGTTTGTGTTCGTTTGTGTGTGTGTGTGTGTGTGTGTGTGTGTGTGGGAGCATGTGTGCGTGCGCACACACTTTGCTAAGCAAATTGAGCAAAGGTAGAAGAAAAGGACTGTAATCAGCTTGTGTTGCCTCATTCAGGAGAAAGAAGGTTTGCAGCTTTGTGTGTGTGTGTGTGTGTGTGTGTCTTGCAGGTTCTGTGAGCTGGTGAACAGTCTGACTGAAGAAACCTGGAAAGCACAAGATGAGGCAGAGTGTGAATCTGAAACTTTAGAGGTATACAAAAACACACACACACACACACACACACACACACACACACATCTTTAGTGTTTTTTTAATAGAAACATGACTCTTCTTTTATAAAATGTCGTGTGTGTGTGTGTGTGCAACGATTCAACCAGGTTTGACTCGTATACACGTTCAAGTCAAACCGGGACTAATTCTTCCTTTAATTCCTTTAAGCAGTTTATACCTAAACAGGAACTTGTACAGTTCAACTCATACAGTACAAAAACACAGTTTCTGTTTAGTTGTAATAGTTGTCACAAGTACATCGATACAATCCTGTGTGCGTTTGTGTAGTACGACTACGAATACGACGAGCACGGCGAGAGGGTGATTCTAGGAAAAGGCACATTCGGGATCGTCTACGCAGGTCGTGACCTCAGTAACCAGGTGCGGCTGGCAATCAAGGAGATTCCCGAGCGGGACAGCAGGTACACCTTACACGTTTTTCCGAACTCTGTGGCGTTCATGCTACTGCCTACGTCTCTGTACGTTAGCACTTTCACAGTAGTCGTGTCTGTAACTAGAGACTAAATGACAATATAATAATAATGAGTATGAACGCATAAGCAGTCTGAGACATTTGCTTATGCAGATAAATAGTTTTATAGTTCAATTCTGAATGCAAAATGGAAAGAAATGTTTGCGCCCATGTTATGTGATTACTCGTAGTGCGAGATAACAGCAGTGCTCTCATAAGGGTGATAGTGGTGTGTGTGTGTGTTTGCAGGCTTTGAGCCCTTTGTACGCACCAAATATCCTTATTTTGTAGAACATTTATGAGAACATTTGTCTGGTCCTCGATTTCAAATCACTTGTCTAATGCCGCTGCAGAAACCATCATGCTTCGGCATTTTCAACATTTAAATCACATCCAGGACCTTTTATTTATTACCCTGTCACTTTTATTAGCATTGAAAAGATTTGTAAATATTGAGCTTCATTTGTAGTCGTATTTGTTTGTTTTTTTCAGCCCTGTTTTATTTCTTTTCCAGCAGCCCAAATTTTGTGCATTCCTGTTTTTAATGCTTTAATGTATTTTTATTGACATATTTGTTCATAGTACTGTGCAGAAGACTTAAGCATTTTTTATATTAAATTAAACTAAATTATGTATCATGTTTTTCTGCGAGAGGCTGCAAAATGCCTAAAGACAAAATAAAAAAAATGTGTTGTTCATGCTTGATGGGGTTCCTCCGGGTTCTCCGGTTTTTCTTCCTACAGTCCAAAGACTTGCAGATTAGGCTACTTGGTGTTAGATTGCCCATAGTGTGCAAGTGTGTGTGTGTGCCCTGCGATAGAGTAGCACCCAGCCTCGTGCCTAAAGTCTCCTTGGATAGGCTCCAGGCCGCCCATATCCTTGTACACAGGATAAGCGGTATAGAAGGAGAATGAATGAACGTAACCACTTCAGCAGCAGCGACCTCATTTCCCCTCTCGTCTGTTCCAACCAATCAGCACTTAGCATCACCAGTATACTAATCACCGGCCTGATCATCTGTCATCATCTGCACCTGTTTCTCACTGGTTCATGCCTTAAGTTAGATGGTTTTTATGCTTGTTTTTTTTATGCTTGAATGATTTATAGGTCACGAAAACAAAAACACCAAAAATCATTCCTCTGAAACTGCTCAGGTGCAGGGACTGGACTGAAAACGATTGGCCGAGAAAGTCCTTCAGGAAGCCTGGAGAACTGCTCCTCCATTAAAAATACAAACAGTCTGACTCTTTGGAAGCGAAATATGAAGAAATGAGTGGGCGGGGGGATCACGACTTTTGCACAGTACTGGATTTCTTCAGCACACAGGTGCTTCCTGCTTTTTCTCGCTCTACCGTACACTATACAGTATGTCGATTCCTTTCGGTCCTCCCTGAGGAAGAAAGCCAAGATGTGGAAACAAAGGAGCGCAATTAGAGAAATGAGATCGAGCCTTCCTGTTTCATTTATTTGTCTAACTTCATTTCCTTTAATCTGGTTATGTATCTGTGTCTATCTCACTTATAGTCCTCATTTATAAGGGTGATAAGCGTGGCAGTTAAGGAGGACGGGTCACGCGGCGTATAATGGGAGTCTCTGTTGGTTTCCTTTAACAGAAAAAAGATCGGCATTCGTTCGATTTCAGATCAACCTGGAGCTGAGATGTCGTGAACATATCTCGTGGAAGGTCGCGGCCCTAACTGGCAGATTTCTTATTACAAGGAACAACAAACCACATGATCATGTTTTGTTTCCCCAAAGTCTACTGCCCAGCTTCTCTCTCTCAGTATGAATCCTTTTTCTATCGACAGCTGTCACTGTGAGCGAGCAGATGACTTGTGGTGACTTGTGGACAGTGTAGGCAATTGTTAAATGAAGTGAAAATAAACCAGCATGTGATTGAAGACTATTAAACTGAAATGGTCAGCTATAACAAAAATCAATCTCGGATGCCGTTGAAACATTGCCATATTAATTATGAATATTGACGGACCTAATGCAGCAGCTGTGTAAACCATGGCTTTAATAAAAAATAAATAAAGAGGAGGTTATTAGTCTAGTCGAACAGCCCTCAAGCTTCCGTTCACATCAAGGACGCCTTAGTCATGCTTTGGGAGTGTCTCACCAGCCTCGCACTGTGTTTAATGACGAGTGATACACTCTGCATGAGCTGCTGGAGGGCTTTAATACTCGTTATCGACAACGCCAGCATCGATGGGTACAGTAGCCTCTGGTTCTGGGTTTGTAGTGTCTAGAGATTCATCGGTCAAGAATCATCATCTCCTTCTCGAAGGATGTAATCTAACCAGGTTTGTAGTACTGCTGTAATTGTAATTGTGTGTGTGTGTGTGTGTGTGTGTGTGTGTGAATTGTGTGTAGGTACTCCCAGCCGCTGCATGAGGAGATTGCCCTGCACAAGCACCTGAAACATAAAAACATCGTACAGTATCTGGGCTCCATCAGTGAAGACGGATTCATCAAGATTTTTATGGAGCAGGTACCAGGAGGTGAGACAGACGCCTGCTGACGGAGACTCACAAAGAGCTTTAGTGGTTTAAAGAAAAAAAGTAGGAAGTGGTTGAACAATATAAGAAATAAAAACAGAGATGTGGTTATCGGTAACATGGAAATTATTTTTGATTTTTAGATTGATTTTTCAGTTTACATTTGAAAAGAGGAGTTGGAGTGTTGTTTAATTGGCTTTGGTTTGTGTTAGTGGTGGTGGCCAGAAGTATTGGGACAAAAGTGAACTTTAGGTTTTTTTTATTATTATTATTATTTTTTTAATAATGCCAATTTGTTTATTGATTTATTTTATGCAACCAAGTTGCTTTTCAACAATCAATATGTTGTATGAAGTCTGTTATTCTTCAGAAATGGATAAGGCTGGGCATTAAGTAAAAAAAAAAAACATCTGCACTGCCCCATCCATACCTGCTTGATCATGTACAGAAGACGAGTTCTTGCCTGCTCCTGCCTTCTTCACCATTCCCCAACAGTTTTTATTAGGTTTAGGTCTGGAGGTGACCCAGGCCATGGCTCCAGAAACTCAACTTGTCACATAGCTAGTTTTCAGACAGATAGGCTTGAACTAATTAGTCACACCACCTTGTTTGTGCAGAGAGAGAACTATAATACATTGCATATGTTGTCCTAATACTTTTGGCCCGCACGGTGTACTTTTTTTTAATGAATGGTATGCAAGTTTCTATTCAAGCTGGTGGGATTTTCTTTACAAACTAGTAATACCCTGACACGTTTTTTGTTTAAGAGAGTTAAAAACTAATATTACTATTACCATCTGTTTACTCTTTTCTCGCCAGCCATGATTTGACCAACCTGACTCAGAAGTAACGCGAATGGCTTCATGTTTTCTAAGCTGGCTTTTCTGTGTTTCACGTTACTTTACTTCACGTTTCTGTTACCTATAACTGTGTGTATTGTCTTGTGGTTCACAGGCAGTCTCTCAGCACTGCTCCGATCTAAATGGGGTCCGCTGAAGAACAACGAGCCGACCATCGGCTTCTACACCAAACAGATCCTGGAGGGGCTCAAATACTTACATGATAACCAGATCGCCCACCGAGACATCAAGGTCTATGAAAGATTCATATCATAAAAAGCATCAATTAGTCTAACTTATTTTAGTGGAACTTATTCTATATTAATAAGCGTTGTTAGTAACACAGTTAATTTTTTTTTTGACCGAGTTCATGCTACAGGGCAACTTAAGGAGAAGTTCCTCGAGTGTTTGTCAGTTAGATGAAACCAGTGGCACTCCCCTTTGTTCTCTATTTTTAGCTACGAGTTAAACCATAAAACGGCATTACATCATAACCATCAGTTTTTGCTTGTGTGCTTTGCTGATAAGCCTCCCTTTGTCCCGTTGCGAGAGGGGAATTTTCTGGGCTGTTATTGTTACAGAGCGACATCGTGACATCATACACGGCTCATTTCTTTACTCCGGTCTGTACGGAGAGTCACATCAGTAAATGTTAATCTGTTTTTGCTCTCGTGTTTATGGATGCTAGAAAAATCCATCCGGGTGCACAAATACAATGTTCTTGCGGTTTTACCTGGACCGGTGCCACCGTTTCGGAGCAATCATGCAGATAAGAGCGCGTATTTGTGTTGCTATCTTAGATCAGAGTAACTGGGAAGATCTTTGCAAGAAGTTGTTTAAGATTTAATCAGTTTCTCCGTGTTCCTGCTTTTCTAACTGTACAGATTTCACTGTGGATTTCATACTGTATGTAACTACAAATGTATTCAAGCTAAATTACTCCAGTGCAAACAGATCCACAAAATGTGCACAAGCAGGAGTTTTCATCTCTGTCTCTGGGAGTTATATTTTTACTATATTTTTTCAGCAATGTTAAAAATGTATACATGAGTCAGTTTTGGCCTCCTGCACATTTCTTACGATGACTCAACTCGTATATATGTTTCCACCCTACACAGGGAGACAACGTCCTCATAAACACCTACAGTGGCGTTCTGAAGATCTCAGATTTTGGCACGTCAAAGCGCCTGGCTGGCATCAACCCCTGCACCGAGACCTTCACTGGTACACAATAATAAAATTGCAGTTTTTCAAGAATATCGACTGTCCATAGTATTTTTAGTAGTTTTTTTTAAAGCACTTTTTTCCCCCATCCAGAGCACGCCCTGAATTCTGAATGCCTAATTGTGCTTTGTGAAAAAACGTAACACATTTACAACACAATATACCAGGGTTAAGTTTATAAATGTGATATAAATGTTCTCTAACAATCTCCGGTCTAGCTGACTTCTTGTGAAATCTTGACTTACAGTATGCACTCTTCAGCCTGGGAAGCTATTGTGTGCGGTCACAAATAAATACATACATAAATACATACAAGAGTACAGTCAGTTCTTTGAAACAAATGTCTTTTGGTAATTCCTTTTCCCTTGGCTAAACGTTAGGGTACATTTTAGCCCTCGAGGCACTCACAGTCTGTACTGAGCTGCACTTTAAAGGGTCCCATGAGGTTTTTCTAAGAGAATTAAAGGCAGTGTGTTTGTCCCAGGCCTGTATCTGCTCAGAGACCTTCTCATCTTTCACACACATTACAGAAAGCATATTAAATCACATTGTTCTAGTGACATTAATAAGTTTATCACACATGAACCTTCTTGTGAGTTTAACCCTTATTGTGTTGAGTCTAGTTTAGACGTACAATAATAGCAGAACTCCCAGACAAATTATTGATCTGATTTAACATATAAATGATAGGAAGATATGCTTGGCGTTCTAAATCAGTACTAATAATTAGTTTTACAGGACATCCACTGCTAATTGATGAGCAGAAACTAAAGTGTGTGTGTTTTTATTTGCAGGAACATTACAGTACATGGCTCCTGAGATCATAGACAAAGGCCCTCGTGGTTACGGGAAACCAGCGGATATCTGGTCACTGGGTTGTACTATTATAGAGATGGCCACAGGCAAACCACCTTTTTATGAGCTGGGAGAACCACAGGCGGCTATGTTTAAGGTCAGAAAACTTCCGATAATTCATTTCACAAGCTTCTTCAGTAAAGACTTGGCCTTAGTCCTAAATGCAAGATTTCATGCCTAGCTAAGTCATTTGAATTTTAGTTTAGAAAGCCCTTAGAATACATTATGGTCTGTGTTTTTTTTTTCTTTTTTTTTGTTTATGCCCTAAAACATATGTCACCATCCTCTAATCCCTGTGAACAGGCAGCTTGATTATGGCCTTAGCAACCAACATTATCAACTCATTAAACATTAAAAAAGACCGTCATAAAGTTAGCATCGAATAATTACGGTACAGTAATGTGCTTGTAAAATGGCTCAATAAAATAAGACATTCATTGAAGCAAATGAGAATGAAGTGCAGATAAAGTAAATGGGGAAGACAACACACAGGCATACGGTATGTACAGTACAGTACAGTACAGTCAAGCACAAATGTTTGCATTGCCCCTGGGCAAAGTAGTGTTAAGCCATTAAGTACAGACATAAAAGAAAATAAGATACATCTGTTTAAAGTTTTTGAAATAAGGGAGAACTGACAGACTTTGAGAGTTTTAGCTGCTGTAACTAAAATAACCATTTTTATACCCGTGGAGAGCTTAAGGGGATTTCAAAATGAATAATCTTTAGATGGATAGACTGGTGGAAAGATTGGGAAAAATGTTTTTTGCAAGGAGCGTGTGCCTGATGTAGCTTCAGATTCCTGTTCTTGGCGGACAGGAGCGGAACCTGATATGTCGTCGTAACCAATCCAACTCAGTGTGCAAGCCTGTATTTGAGTCACTGTGCACATGGTCATATCATTAACATCGCATCCTATTCGGACGTTGTAACTGAATTTCTCCATCTGTATCTTTATGATTTAATGAGTTGTTCTGCAGCGACACGATTGGCTGATTCGAATAATTGTATGAAAGGGAAGGTGGTTATTATTACAGTAAGGTGTTACCAATAAATCACTAAAGTTTATGATACCTATCTAAGTCCATGTGCAATCATCCGGACCTAATCTACTGTATTTTATATAACAGAGGTCCCAAACACTATTACTTTATTAAGGTAAAGTATTAAGGCGTTTCTATTAAACGTCATCTATCATTAACCAGTTGTAGCTAAAACATGATGCACAAAAGAACACATCTTCAAAGTACACTATATGGACAAAAAATATTTGGCCAAACCTGTTAATTATTGACTTGAGGTGTTTCAATCAGTCAGGCCCCTTATCCCCAGTGAAGGGAAATCTTAATGCTTCAGCATACCAAGACATCTTAGACAATGCTATGCTTCCAACGCATCCATATGCTTCCATGCACCTTTTCTATTCCAACATGACTGTGTCTGTAAGATCTTTGGCTCGGGTGGCACCACAGACACGAGGCGAGGTCTCGATCTAGCGTCCCCGTCCCTTCGCACACCTGCAGCAGGGGAGGCCGACTACTTAGTGAGACTAAGAAAAGAGCGATGAGTGACAAAAGATTTAGGCGCACGCTCATTATTGGCGCACACAGTGACACAGCGCCTCCAGAGCACAAAGCAAGGACTATAAAGACATGGTTGGATGAGTTCAGTGTGGAAGAACATGACTGGTCGCATGGAGCCCTGACCTCAACCCAATCGAGTAACTTCGGGGTGATCGCGAATGGAGATTGTAAGCCAGGCCTTCTCGTCCAACATCAATGCCTGACCTGGGCTCTACATTGGTCAAGGTTTAAACAATGCCTTACAGAATGTATGGGCACGAAACACTCCAAAACTATGTGGGCAGCCTTACAAGAAGAGTGGAAGCTGTTACAGCTGCGAAAGGGGGACCGACTTCAGATTAAAGTATGTGTATTTGGATACAATGTCATTGCAGGTTTGGCCAAATCCCTTTGTCCATATACTGTATTTTAATGTTTCTTAATTTTCCTCACAAAATACATGTCTTTGAGTATTGCATTAAGAATTGACAGTTTCTATAAATAATGGAAATAAGATGATGTAATAGAAACATGCATTATTTGCTTTTTATTACCATCACTAACTGTTCATTATGTTGTGCTAAGGAAACAGTTAGCAAGCTAAAGACGCTAAATGCATCAACTTCAGCGAGGAGAGATAGGAATGTGTGATCAATTAGTGCACACCAGGACATGAAACACAACCTGTGTGTTTTCTATACATCAGCTTGAGAGCTGTCTCTAGTAGCAATAATTATGAGAAAAAACAACAACAACTCGGAATGTTATCTTGTAACTTATCTGATTTGAAATGTAGAAAAGTAAGATAACATTGTTTAACCTTCTTTTGTAGCTCACTATCACCTGATGTAACTGAAACTACTGGAAGTTCCTGAGAACATGAAAACAGTTTTGAGATGCTGAACATTCCATGGACATTTTAAAAGACAGAAATCCAAACAATATAAATAAACATCGTCAATCTTAAAACCACACAGCTTATCGTCAGTATACGATTGTTATTGATTCAGACCCATTTCTTCGGCTGAGCTGTACGTTCCTCAACCATGTAGGGTCAGGATTGCTAAAAAAAAAAAGCAGGATTGCCCATAATCCCATGCGTTCAGTGAGGGGATGCAGCAGTAGAGGCTGAGATGTGATAAAGGCTTTGCTGATTTGTGACTAAAAATCAAATAAAATATGCGTTTTATGAAGCCATGAAGTGCCTGAGCTTGTGTGTTCACATTTCCTATGTGTATGTGTATGTGTAGGTAGGAATGTTTAAGATCCATCCAGAAATTCCAGACACCATGTCGTCTGAGGCCAAGGCGTTCATTCTGCGCTGTTTCGAGCCGGACCCGGACCTGCGCGCATCAGCCAACGAGCTGCTCATGCACGAGTTCCTTACAGTCACGTCTCGCAAGAAAAAAGCCAAGGGCAACAACTTTACAGGTGTGCTGCTTTGTAGTGTGTGTAGTGTGCATGTACATACTGTAAATACGTAAGTTGTGTCGTACTATACAGATCACTATTTTACCAATTAAAAGAAAGTCGGTGTGGTTTGTGATCATCATCTTTCTTTTCTTAGCTCACAATAAAAAAATAATTACTTAAACATCCTTTCACAAATCCTGTCAGGTTAGCTACGTGGCTAGTATTAGCGGTAAACATTGTAAGCAAATTTATCTAAATTATTTGTTAGGTTCTCTTATGCTAGGTACAGTACAAGGCTTGGAATTTCAGTGAAGATGGTAAAGCTTTTGGAAAATTGTTTAGGCATTCGCTTATCTAATCCTGTCAGGTTAGCTCGTGGTAGATCTGTTGATAGCATTAGCATTAGCCAGCAAAATTACAGATTTGTATTTTACAGTTTAGATTAAGGATTGTGAACGTTTGTACAATAAACAAAATTTGCTTAAACACTCTGTCAGAAATCCTGTTCCGGTTTTACTGCTTGTGTACATAGCATTAGCAGTGAATTCTGTGAGCAAAATGAACTATAATTTTCTTCAGATTAATTTAGAGATAACTGGCTAGGATTTGCAGAGCAGATTGTGAACAAAAGAAATTAAACATAATATCAGAAATCCTGTCAGATTGTCAGGCAATGTTAGCTATACGCTAAGCGTTATCAGTGAGGATTGTAAAGATTTTGGAAAATTACTTTAACAGTTCTTTACAAATCCTGTCAGATTATCTTGCGTTAAATAAGTGGCTAGCGTTAGCCGTTAAGATTGTGACTAAAACTACAGCTGAACAGCAATGTACAACGAATAAAACTGGCGAAACATTCTCTCTGAAATCCTGTTAGTCTATTTTATGCTGGATGTACAAATGGTGAACATTAGCAAGGAAAATACTATTAGCTTAGCTTTAGTTAGCTATGTTTAAAGCATTAGCACAAATGTTTTGATCAAAATTACACATTAGGTTAAGGTCTGCGTTTTTTCCCCATCACATTTGATGTTTGTACATTTTATAATGAACGAAGTGGCTACTGCTAATGTGGCAAGAAATCTTGTAAGATTTACCTTGTTTAGCAATCTGGCTAAATTTTAGACATTCAGCCAGGCTTCCTTAACTACTTCAGATTTTAGTTGTGTTATAACTTTTATATCAATAAATATTAAGGATGTCATCGTGAATAAACACCCTTACATTAATTTTTTTCGCTAAAAAAATGTGTGTAAAATGCTTAATATGTCATTTATACTTAAAAGTCCACAATATGGACTTTCATGGTCCCACTGTTCCGATTGGCTCAGAAAGTGCACTTCCACAAAGGGCTGTTCGGGGGCAATTTAATTCAAGATACAAACACTGAATCTGTGCAGGTTAAAAAGGAGTTAAAGGCCTCCGAGTGGCGCAGTGGTAAAGTGCTCGCCCTATCACCCGGAGATCGCTGGTTCGATTCCCGGATGATTCTGTAACCTCTCGCAGCCGGAGGTCTAGAGAGAGCTGATTGGCCGAGCTCCCACATTAATCACGGCTCTACAGCCAATCAGGGGCGTCTGTGAGCTCGCACACGCGGAAGGAGCGGATAGAGCTGATCCTCCAAGTGTGTTACTCCGCCCCCAACGGCGCGTGAGCGAGCAGTTTGAAAAAGATGCGGTTGGCTGGCGTCACGTGGTTCGGAGGAAACACGTGATAGTCTTCGGCCCTCCCGACTGAGTGGTAGTAGTAGGTACTAAATTAGGGAGAAAATTGGGGGGAAAAAAAAAAAAAAGGAGTTAAAAAGGAGAAAATCAAGTATGAATGCAGGATCTTAATTGTATTTTAGCCTGGACATTAACATTAACAGAGTTGTTTTGGAGACATCTCATGAAAACTTGTTGTTTTTTGTTTTTGTTTTCTTTTAAAAAAGGATATTTTTTAAATGTATTTTCTTATTTGCGTTTTTCTAGCTTTGACCCCAGCAAGTGGTGAGTCTGCTAAACCCTTCATGCTATTTATTAATGAAATCAATAAGCTTTACTGTAATTAAGAAACTGTAACTGGATCCTAATCCCTACTGTGTCTTGCCAGAATATGTTCGCAGCATCTCGCTCCCTGTTCCAGTGGTGGTTGAGGACACAAGCAGCAGCAGCGAGTACGGCTCTGTGTCTCCAGACAACGAACTGAGCGTCAACCCCTTTGTCTTCAAGCCCAGCATGAAGTGCCTTAGTGAGAGAGAGGTCAAAGGGCATCGTTCGCTCTTCCTTAGGTAACTACCGAGAGGAGTAGAAACAGAGACAATAGAGACAACCCTACAGACACTGATTTGAGACGTAAAATAGTGACAGCGTCAATCTGCTGGGCTCATGAGTGTGTGTTCTTTAGCATCCCAGTGGAGCAGTTTGAGGACCACAGCGCTCCTCCGTCTCCAGAAGAGAAGGACCCTGGCTTCTTTATGCTAAGAAAGGATAGTGAGCGCAGGGCAACTCTGCACCGCATCCTCACTGAGGACAGAGACAAAATAGTCAGCAACTTGCAGGAAGCACTAATGCAGGTGATTTATCTTTTTTATAGATACTGTGAGATAACTGTTAAAA
The DNA here is from genome assembly GCA_028565275.1 of Leiocassis micropogon. NCBI lineage: Eukaryota > Metazoa > Chordata > Actinopteri > Siluriformes > Bagridae > Leiocassis > Leiocassis micropogon. The sequence goes on from JAOVVA010000026.1 coordinate 3,613,481, forward strand.
TAACAATGACACCAACCTCATTGACACTCCCGCTTTATAGGGTACGGAAGAGACCAAGCTAACGCACGAGCACATTTCCACTCTGGTGGCCAGCCTGGGGGATTTTGTACGGATGGCTGATAGAAAGATCATCGCCAACACGTTGTCACAGCTGAAACTGGAGCTGGACTTTGACAGCGTCGCTATCAGCCAACTGCAGGTGGTGCTGTTCGGCTTCCAGGATGCCGTGAGTCTTGGTTTATCTTCTTATCTGCAAATATCATTTGACGACTTAGATTTGATAAACATTAGATGTACATATGGTGAACAAATCAGGTGCATTCCCATACTCAGGACACCCAATATTGTCTCATTTTATCTTGGGTATTAATATTAACAATTTTTTAGACCCAAAAAGTGTATGGAAGAGATAGAGGGAGTATATGTTTCTGTATTCTTCTATATTTCGTTTTTAAAAAAATGATTTTAAATTGCGTATGAGGCGACAGGAATATAAATATTAATACTATTTTGTTCCACACATCTAAGATGTATAGTATCATTGATTGATGATAAATGGTTAAGGCGCATACAGGGACTTTTGGTTTTCATCTTGAGTGAAGATTAAGTGATGTAAGTACTCTGATAAGAAGAACAATTCGATTTGTTTTTTTATAAAAAAGAGAAATTCCACAACGTCCCTTAAAGATTGTCTTTTGCTTTTATAATAATGCCACCTACTGGCCATAATGCTGTACTTTACTTTATTTATTCATGAATTTCCACCATCGAACATGCCAAAGAATTATTTCAGGAAGATCTGATTAAAGCACTGTGTGAGTGTAATCTGTCTTATTTATTATAAGATAATGGATATATTCATAGATAGATAGATAGATAGATAGAAATAATAAAATTATAATAATTCTTTACAATTATTTAGATAATTTTGAATTGTTATACTTTTAGTGACTTTTAGTGAGTAGGACAGGTTGTTTTTTAGCCACTGACTTGCTCCAAACTCGATTCACAGAAAACAAACTGCATTTCATAGTGGAGAAAACTACTTCAGTCTCTTTCTCTCACAAAATCGCTCAGACACGCACACACAACTTGTATCAGCCCTGAGAGCTGGGTTGAAACTTTAAGTGGAGGAGATTGGTCAAACCGTTTGGGAGCTATAAAGGTTTCATTGTCACATGACACAAAACGAATTTTCCTTTAGGAATGCGTTCACTTTGCATAGTGAGCTTGGCATATCAAATATTCGCAAATCTTTACATACAATAATGCTGACGTTTACATGCAGATGAACAAAGTGCTGCGCAATCACAATATCAAACCTCACTGGATGTTTGCTCTGGATAACATCGTCCGGAAAGCCGTCCAGACCGCCATCACCATCCTGGTGCCAGGTAATTACTGTTTGTTAACATTTTGGCACTGCCGTTTTTTTTTATTTGTGTATGTCTCTTTTTAAAAATGTTTTTTTTTTTACTCAGAGCTCAGGCCGCACTTCAGCTTGGCATCCGAAAGCGACGCTGCCGACCAGGAGAACGTCGATGATGATGTCATCCCTCACGGAAGCCTCAGCAACAAGCGCAGAAGCTCGACCATCGCCAACCACGATGACACGGTGGCCACGTCTGGAGTGAGCACGCTCAGTTCGACCGTCTCGGAATCCCAAACCGCGCAGCGCTCCGTCAGCATGGAACTCGGCCGCATGAAGCTCGAGACCAACAGGTTCAGTTGGAAATCTCTTCTAATTGTTTGTCTAATTATTATTATAATGTTTGGTTGTCGATCAAATAAAAGCAGTTCTTTTTATGTGGTCTTGACTTGTGTGTGTTTCAGGTTGTTAGAGGAGTTGATGGAGAGGGAAAGAGAGTATCAGTGTATACTTCATCAGGTTTTGGAAGAGAGAGAGAGGGAGATTAAACTTCTGAAAATTCGTTCTGAAACCATAGGTTAGTCTATACACACACACACACACACACACACACACAATTGTTACAGTGATGCAATCATAATTGGTGTTAACTTCATGCTGCGTCTTAATTTAGAAGTGATGGATTTTGCTATTTTATTATATGAAGGCGTTCAAGTCAAACCTGGACTTTTGATTATGCCGAATAACAGGACACAGTTACAGCAGTAAAGACTCCCTTTATTTCTCTGTATGATCCCCTGCTACACTAATGCACTTATCCCAGTGTTTCACTAGTGCCAAGGTAGGACGTTTTCTCCGTACACCAGAGCCATGACAGACGCCGTCATTCATGGATTCTTTACAACATTCGCATAGTTCAAATGTTTTACTTGCGACTAAGAGTCTCATCACCGTACTGCGCTTGAAGTCTTGTGTAAATGCCAATCGTTTTATATTCCTTCATTCATCAGAAATGCCATTACGTGTCCCGGTTTCACTTGAACGCCCCTCGTTTTAATCGAGCCTTTGGTTAAATGTGTGTTTTTGTTTCTTCTCAACACAGACATCACCCCTCCTTTAGTGAGTACTCCGAGTTCCCATGGAGGTGAGGCTGACCCCGAGCTGCTCAAATGGCTCAGGTTACATGGAGCTGACGCAGACGCTATAGACAGGGTAATGTCTATCTTCATGTTTATTATCAATATTAATGATGTTCCCAAAATAATAATAAAAAAAAAAAATGACAGTTGATTCTGAGTTGAGCATTTCTCCTACTGTAGATCGTAGCAGAGGACTACACTCTGGACGACATCCTTCATTGCGTCACCAGGGACGACCTGAAAAGTCTGAGATTAAAGTGAGGTTTTTTTTATTATTATTATTATTATTATTATACATAAGTTATGTATAAATGTATGAGTTTCTGTGTATTCATGTGCATGTGTATATTGATAACGTGCCAAGCCGGAAATGACCTCTCCCTCTCTCTCTCTCTCCCTCTCTCTCTCCCTCTCTCTCTTCACACACACAGAGGTGGAATCTTGTGCAAACTATGGAAAGCTATTACGGAATATCGAGAGAAACCCGGATAAGACGCCGGCTTGCTATCTGCTCCACTCCACTATATCCCAGTGTGTTTACAGACCAAAAGCCTGAGAACCTGCTCGAGAACCCACACAGACACATCACGACTATGGCACAAGCTCTGGCCATCTCTGAACTGCTTGATCAACATTTTATGCAATATCCAGTCCGACGCTGACCCGAGTGTTAACACCCAGTCGTTTTGGGCGTGGTCTAGAACATGACTCTTGGGGACAGAGTCGCTCATTGGCGCGATGATGATAAGAGAGTTTTATACTGATACAAGTTTTAATAGCAGCTTGTACCAGAACCTTTTGGGGGTCTGTTTTGTTCATGTGTACGCACGTATTAACTTCTTTCACTATTTATAAAGACGCGGATGGAACGCTGGTGAAGATGTACACAGGTTGGGAGTTTTCATGTACAGGACGAATAGGATTGGGTTCTTTGCTCGGTCGTGTTTACAAAATGAAACTGAGACTGATTATTGTCCTGAGAGACAGTCCTGACAGAAAGACTTTCCTAAGCTACCTAAAGCTTACATGTGCTTCTGTTTTAAACACATAACTAGGTTTTCAATCTTAACACTATATTTTTACTATTATTATTATTATTGTCTGATGTCTTTTTATTTTTCGTTACATTACAGAGTGTAAATGCTCGTATTTAACATGTAATTGGCTTGTTTGAGCTTTTGTACTGGGTCCCGTATTTTGGCACAAGGAAACGTTGTTGCATATTTGAGTCAGTTGCCATAACGACATGTCATTTCCATAACGCGGAATCCATACAGCTTGTTATAATTGTACTGTATTAAACTAGAACTAGATGTGAACATTGATCAAAGTTAGTCAGATTTCGGTAACAAGTGAAGTATCTGGAATTTTTTTTTTGGTCATAGTTTTTATATATATATATATATATATATATATATAGTTTCTTAATACATACCTCCAACCAACCAATATACTGTACATTCTATATGAATCCTGACTTTATAAAGCTTTAGCCCGGTCATAATGCTTAGCTTTAATATATTGACTCAATGAATACAGCTTTATCTGTATTTGATATTTGAATGTCATTTTTGTTTATTTAATCATGAATAAAGAATGAGATAATTTATCTATGACTATACGACAATCCTAAGAATTAACTGTGAAATTAAAGTGGCACCTGAAAAAACATTTGAAACTTTGTCTGAGAGTATGAGATCATGCATAAAGCAAAAACTATTAGAGGAAAAGAAACAAACCTGTGGACAGATCAACTTTGAGAACAGAATGACGGGAAGAGAAGAGTATCGAGAGGGGAAGAAACCCCACATGAAATCCCATATCATGTGTAATTATTCCCTCGTATTTATTGAAGACGTGACTGAAAGCAGACAAAATCACGTTCAGGTAAACACTTTTTGCACTTACGTGCAATGACGCTAAACACTAAAACAACTCAAGGCATTTTTAAGACAAATGATTATGTACAGTATAATATTCAAAGGCAAAGTCACTCATCTGATCTTCATTCAAATAAGCATCTATTTTACTTCCTGAGCCTAAAATTACTGCAGGAAATAAGCTGAAGCCGGCAGCAGTAAATGTCTGGCATCTGGGAACATCTGTGGGTTCCAGACTACAAACATAATGGAGTCACCATACTTCAAAGCAAATAAGCAAATCCCATATAAGACACAAAACACTTTTTTTTTATTAGCTTATATTTAATACCCTGGCTTTGTGAAACAAATCTCAAACAAATAAAAGTTGTTTTAATTAAATTTTTTCTCTGTTCAAGTAGGGGAAAATAAGTTGTGGAATCATCTTGTAATTTGTTTTTTTAAAAAACAAATACTGACCCAATTCTAAACATATCAATTGAAAGTGAAAAATGACACAAAGTCCATTTAATTGAGTTGTCAATTTAAACAATGTCAAAATCTCATTAAAGAAGAATTTCCAATACAATGTTGTGTTCCCAAGTCAGCTGTGAAAACCGTAACGTTTACAGAAGACTTCAACCAGATTACAGTGATAAGATCCTCAGCTCAAGTCAAACGTGAATGGTATAAAAACATTTTTAAAAAAGGCTGTGAGTGACGATCCCGCCCAAGTGACTACTCAGCGCGTGGAACGCATCTGTCTCCGGGAAACGTACACACAACCATTAAAAAAACACCACTTGTACACTACAGGAACCCGACTGGGAGTCATTGCCACATTCCCCGTACAGTCCTGACCTCGCTCTAAGTCATTTCCACATGCTTGGGCCATTAAAGGAGTTCCTGGGAGGCCAGCGTTTTAGACGTGAAGCAGGCAGTCTGATCATGGCTTCGGTGTACTGAGAAAACTCTCTACTTTTATGGTATCCAAGCGCTAGTGAAACGCTGGGATAAGTGCATTAGTGTAGCAGCGGATTAGCGGAAATAAAGTGAGTTTTTACTCTCAACTGTTTGTTTTTTTTTTCTCAATTAAAAGTCCCAGTTTGATTTGAACACCCTGTGTATTTCCACTGAGTGACACAGTAGCAAAATTAAAAGAAAAAAATATATATTCCTAAGAATTAAAAACTTCATTGCTACATTTTGTAAAAATGAATCAGTCAAATACAGCTCTGGAAAAAAAAACACTGCAAAATAATCAGTTCCTTTTTTTTCTTAAAGATGCATGTATTGGTGAGTTGAATAGTTTGTTTCATTTTTTGTGAACTGCTGATAATATTTCTCCTAAATTCAAAATATAACTATTGTTTTTTAGAGTGTATATTCAAAGGAAATGACATCATCACAACACATCAAAATAACCCAAGATCATGCAGTATTAGCAGAGCCTTAATAACTCAAAAATTCTAATTACAGTATTTGTAAACAAATTGTGTTAATGCTTTGACTAAATAGCATTAAGAAATCATTATTTGGTGGAATAATCACCCCGATTTGCAAAAAAGTATTTAGTCAGCCACCAATTGTGCAAGTTCTCCCACTTAAAAAAATGAGAGAGGCCTGTAATTTTTATCATAGGTATACCTCAACTATGAGAGACAAAAGAAGAAGAAAAAATCCAGAAAATCACATTGTAGGATTTTTAAAGAATCTATTTGCAAATTATGGTGGAAAATAAGTATTTGGTC
>JAOVVA010000026.1:3621242-3636678 GCA_028565275.1 Leiocassis micropogon
CAAACTGGTCAGTAACAACTCTCCAGGAAACGTCTCTCTACTCATATCAGACCTGACTGAAGAGGACCAGGGAGTCTACAGATGTTTTGTACAGGCTGATAGAAAAGATTTAAGACTATCTGTTAAAGGTACATTTATTCATTATTGATTGTGAGTATGTTTTACTTCAATGTCATGTGCCATATTACTAACAGTAATAAAAATAATATTTAGTTTTAATATGTGTTGTCTTTTTGTAGGAAGAAGAGTAACTTCAATACACTCAAACAAAACAGACAGAAAACCTCCATCAGAACAGCCTCAGGGTAAAACAACACACTCTATACCTGCATCATCCTCAACAACACTGGAACAGGGTAAAGAGCAAATTTTATTACAACTCTCAGAACCCAAAATTTACATTTAAGAATGCTTCAGAAGTTGGTTTCATGTTGTTTTGTCAGTGCTTATGTCAAGTTCATTTCTGATACTTGGAATTTACCATACAGTATATGGTAATGTGATATGACTCATTAAATTCAGTCTCATTTACTGTTTAGACCAGTTGGCAAGTTTGAGTCATAATATAAAAATGTCCCCTTTGTCCATTTCTTCACACTTTTACTCTTATTTGGCAAAATATTGACCACATCTTTACCAACATGTCATACAGACAGAGCAGAAGCAGACTGAGCTACGTAGTGAGCTGTTGTAAAGATCTAAAATTAGTCATAACATAACCTTAATAGAAATCTATAACAGTACATGAGCTCTTCTCTCAGCATTACATTAACATATGGAAATATAGTCTTTACATTAGCTTACATTTATTGAAATTCTTCACAAATATTTATTTAGGTCCATTTCAGTTGTCATGAAAGGTTTATGTAGGAGTAATTTGGAAATCCTTCATTAATAAAAAGATATTACAGACTGTTAAAGGTAAATTTTTATTACTGTCTGTGAGCATTATTGATTTAAATGTCAGTGGGGAAAAAAGACTACTTTTAAATTAGTGTTAAGTTTTGTCTTTCTGTAGGAAGAAAAGAAACACCTCCATCAGAACAGCCTGAGAGTAAAACACTACACTCTCTACCTGCAAAGAGCTCTGATTTATCTGTCTGAGATTAAGAAGAGCAGCAAAAGCTGAGAAATGTTTTTGAGTTTAAAGGAGGCTAATTTGCAATTTTTTGCATCTTTTTCTTCTAGGAAAAAAGAAATGTTGCCTTGGCCACAAGTATGTGGTCATTCTTCATAGTGTCTGTGAGAACATAAATGCTAAATATGCTAGATATCTATGCAATTTCATTTTCATACTTTACATATTTTACATACAGAGGCTTGCAGCCATGCAAGCTGTGGTTGCACAACATGGATTAAAACATCTATGCTGCTATTAAGTTTCATAATGCTGAAAATAGATATTGTGTAGGACTGCTGACGTGAACCAAACCTTGCACGGCATGAATTACACGTGATCTTGTGCACAAGGTATCACAAGTTGTAGGATGCTTTGTTTTAAGGTTGGTTTAATCATGTTTCATTTTTGAGCTCCTAGATAAATAGTAATAAATAAAACTAGATACATTTATGAAATAAAGCTGGAAATATTAAGTAGGTACTTTACACACCTGATTTTGCTTGTAGCATAGCATCCTATTTTCCAGAAAGAGAAAAACAAACAAACAAAAAAATTATTCATTTATTTTCAGCAACTGTTTTATTGTGGTCAGGATCATCTCAAATACAGAGCCTAATAACACTGGGCACAAAGTGGGAGAATTCAGATGAGACAACAGTCCATCACAGGGCACTACTCACACACATTCACACCTAGGAGCTAGTCTAATAAAACAATTTTTGAGACTGGGAGGAAACTGGAGACCCCTTGGTAAACCCACGCAAAAACATAAAAGAAATGCAAAACTTTGCGCTAACTTTAACTTATGTGTAATAGTTAGTACCCTCTCTTTTAATGTTTTTTGCATGTGTGTGCCTGTGTGTGGCTTTGTGTGTATGTGTGTGTGTGTGTGTGTGTGGAATCATCCTCAGCAACACTGGAACAAGATACATACAGTGTGTTTTATTACCCAGTTTTTGGCATTTCGGGTGTTTTATTGTTCGTGATACTCGCTGTAGTGGCATTAATTTGTTGGAGATGCAGAGGTACACACACACACTCACACACACACACACACACACACACACACACAAATAACAATAAAATTCCTCTCAATAAAGAAAATTTAATTCTGTAGTTACCAATACATGTGTGACTTCTGAACAAATCATATACATATGAAGTACAACATTTTAAACTTTTTTCAAAGATTATAAGAAAAATTCTATTTTTCGTTAGGAGGAAGATGTGGAGAGATAATGATTACTGAAGGACATCTGGACTATGAGATAAAGCAGAAGGCAAGACCCTCCCCTTCTCAGATATATAATTATAAGTTGTGTCTTTAGGCTCTACAATAAAAGTGCCAAATATTTGTATGAGTGTTATGTATATAATATTCATGTTGTGTATTTCCACAGACTGTACCTGATGCTATTTATGTTAATGTGACGCACGTTAACACTGCCAGACCAGCACGGTTCCAGATCAGCGCTGGAGAGGAAAATGAATATGTCAGCATCATAAACTATTAATATATAGTTACAATAAACACTGTATATAGAATAATGCTGAACACATACAGTATATTAAATGTTGCACATAGGATTCACAATATTGGCTTTGATTATTTTTATGATTGTTGTTACACTAATTAGCAGATTTAATCATATTTATGTGCTGAAGGATAACCTTAAAAATAATATTTTAAGTGTATTTGTCCTTTTTTATTTGGGGTTTGTACAATTTTTATATTGCATTATTATTATTATTATTATTATTAATTTAAAATATATATATATTTTATTTTTTTATACTTTATTTTTTTCATCATTATCCTAATTGTATAAGACAATTGCTATAGAAGTTCTAGTGTGAAAATCTGCCTGGACTGAACATGTAGTTCAAGAAAAGAAAAGAAAAATGAAACTGTCCTAATGCTTATAGTTTACTAAGGTGTGTGTGATAGTATGCTTGTTGAGTGTATAGTATTACACTGTAAATGAAAATTTTACTGCTCAAATCTTGCTCTTCTATAACTCTCACTGCAGCCTTAATTTAGTTTCTATTCTGTCTGCTAGGTTCATGATGTGTTTCTCTTAAAATTTAGAGTCCTTCTTGAGATGTAAGGGAGATAACCTTTATCTCCACTCAATGTTAATAATGGATCCTTTTATTCTTATGAGAATAAACCATGGTCTGGCACCATGGAAATTGGCAGCGGATCCTTTGGGCACTGTGACTTGTGGGGTGGGGCCTCTGTGGGACGGTACATTCCATGAGTTACCAAATAGATAGGGATCTTTGGTGGGATTGGGCCGGGGCTAATTGTGTCTGAGTGGTTAAGGGTGAAGGGCTTTGCTCAAGGGCCCAATAGTGGCAGCCCAGTGGTGCTAGGGCTTGAAACAGGGACCTTCTCATCAGCAGTCCAATGCCTTTACCACTGACTGTCCCTGCCTGACTCATTTTTATGTATTCCTTACTGCAGTGTTTGCCTCATACAGCTGGTCAGGGCCTTTAAATGATTGTACTTAAGACTCAGAAAAGGTCTAAATCCTTAAAAAGTAAAGCAATTTGAAAATCAAAAAGGTCTTATTGCTATTAATAATTGTATAACAGAACTATGTTGTGTGAAGGTTTAAGATGGCAAATGGAAAGAAATTTTCATACAGAAAACAACATTTTCAACTACAGCTAGCCTGCAGTTTAAAAATATATAAGGATGAGGTTTTTTTTTTTTTTTAAGTGCATGATAAATAATAACTTCATTTCACTACACCAACCAATAAATCATGTTTTTTTGTAGAATTTGCAGTAAATTATGTTAAAAAAAGAATTATTTAGTGGTACGTGGTTCAAAACTGTCTAAATGTTTTGACAAAATAATGTGTAGTGGAGGACTTAAACTTATTCACAGAAAATATATTTTGGTTATTTTTAGCAAGGGTGCATCCTACAATCAATCATTTTCAATCTATCCATTCAGCCTACAAATATGATATAAATAACTCTTGATTTGCTCTTTCTCAGCTCACCATGAGATGCATGAGTGAGGGTGGGATAAGAATAGATTGAGTCCATATAAAGAGCTCTCTGCCTGAGATTAAAAAGAGGAAGCTCAAAGGAAGCTAATTTGCGATTTTGTGCATCTTTTTCTTCTTCGTTATTTCATTTTCATACTTGTCAGAGGCTTGCAGGCATGCAAGCTGTGGTTGCACAACATGGATGACTTTGCTTCTAGCATAGCATCCTATTTTCCAGAAAGAGAAGAAAAAAAAAACTAGGGATTTTGGCTTGATAAAGTATAAATCAGCTATAAGTACTATTTATTTATTTATTTATTTATTTATTTTTCAGCAACTGTTTTATTGTGGTCAGGATCATCTCAAATACAGAGCCTAATAACACTGGGCACAAAGTGGGAGAATTCAGATGAGACAACAGTCCATCACAGGGCACTACTCACACACATTCACACCTACAGAAGGAGCTAGTCTAATAAAGCAAATGTACACATTTTTGAGACTGGGAGGAAACTGGAGACCCCTTGGTAAAGCCACACAAAAACATAAAGGAAATGCAAAACTTTGCGCTAACTATAACTTATGTGTAATAGTGTGTACCCTCTCTTTTAGTGTTTTTGTGTGTGTGTGTGTGTGTGCGTGTGTGTGTGTGTGTGTGTGTGTTGTTATGTGACAAAAGAGTATCAGTCAGAAGGAAAGGACATGTTCAGAGGAGTGATTGTGACCAGAAGAATGCTGAGGTTGGAACAGGAGCTCTGGAGGAAAACCAAAGAGGAGATTTATGGATGCAGTGAGAGAGGACATGAAGTTAGTTTTTGTGAGAGAAAAGGGTACAGAGGATAGAGTTAGATGGAGGCAGACAATTTGCTGTGGCGACCCGTGAAAGTGGACAGCCGAAAGACAAAGAAGATCTGATGCGAGTGTTCCACAAGACAAGCAAAGATTTTTTTTTTTTAATTAATTTGGAAAACGAGCATTGTCTTGGTTTATGAGCACGCATGCGCTTCTTGATTTGACGCCAAGCGTCACGTGATCACAACTGAGCCAACGGTTTTTCTTTTTCTTGCGCTGCGGGTAATTGTCTCCCCTGCTGGCTCTTAGTGCTCGTCTCTTACTGGTATAATCAACATCCGTGTGTGTGTGTGTGTGTGTGTGTTTTTCTTTCTCTTGCGCTGCGGAGTGTGTGTTAAGTGTGTGCACACGCGTAATTTGACACCACGCCGGTTCACACACACACACACACTCTCTCTCTCTCGTCTTTAGTGTGTGTCAGTGTTTGAGTGTGTGTGTTATGTGGGTGCACGCGCATAATTTGACACCGTGCCGGTTCACTCTCTCTCTCTCTCTCTCTCTCTCGCCTTTAATGTGTGTGTGTGTGTGTGTGTGTGTGTGTGTGTGTGTGTGTGTGTGTGTGAAACAGAGAGGGGGTGCTTCACTCACACACAACCGGCACGGTGCCAAATTACGCGCGCGCACACATAACACACACACTCCGCAGCGCAAGAGAGAGAAAAACACACAGCGCCTGTGTGCATAAATGGAAACACTTTATTTTTACTTGGATTTATTTTCACTTTTTTTTAAAGGTAAAGTGCAGGTTCATTTGTTTTATTTTTACTTTATATTTTGTGTTAATTATTTTAATGTATTTATTTTTTGGGCTGTGGAACGAATAATTTTAATTTCCATTATTTCTTATGGGTAATTTTGCTTTGGTTTACGAGTGTTTTGAAATACAAACCTGCTTCCAAAATTATTCTTGTAATCCAAGGTTCCACTTGACAAAGACAAAGCAGATCTGATTGTAGTGGGTCATAGTCTTAGGCAAAATCAACCTCAGACGGACAACAATATTTAACATTTTATAAAGAAGAATGGACCAAAACAATGTGAGAGACTGAAAAATTCATACAGGAAACGATTACTTAAAATTATTACTAAATGTGACCAACAAGGTATTGAATTAGAGGTCCACATGTTGTTTTTTTCTTTATGGCTTCATGTTTGTTAAATAAAAATTGCAATGTGGGGGGGAAAAAGTTGTACTGTACTTGGTCTGGCTTTTAGATAAAGTCCTTCCATGCACCATCTGGCAGATATTCTGTGAAGCACAACACATTTATTTAAATTCTAAAATGGTGCTTGCTGGATGTGGTGGCACTCCGCGAGATAAATTGCAGCCTTCCACGGGAAAAAAACATGCATTCTTAATGGCCACATCTGTATGGGTGATAGTCATTGAATTCAAATTCTAATTAAAATTTTATTCATCACATACACAGTCATACACAGTATGATATGAAGTGAAATGCTTATACAACTGCTGATGACCTCAAGATTCAAAAGGAAAGTTTCAGTGTGAAAATAAAAAAAAGATAAATTACAAATTAGAAATATAAAAAATATGTAAATAAACTTTAGATTTGAAGGACTTTTTAAATTTTTATAATGTACAAGCAATATATAAAATACTGCTTGTACAAAAAAAAAAATACTGGAATAAGTAGAAAAATGTATAATAATATATATAATATAATTATAAAATGAAATAAAGAAGAGTTGAAATGTAAAGTAATGTAGTGTAGGACTGTGTCCAGTTATGAGCAAGATAATGTGCAGATGTGCAGAATATTGTGCAAGGTTGCAGTTCAAAGTTCATAGTACTCCGGCGTGCAAAATGTGCAAATGTGCCATGTGTAATGTGTGAATGTATGTAATGTGTGTGTCTAAGTTCAAAGATTGCAGTTTAGTGGTGTGCAAAAATGTGCAAGTGTGCCATATGAGCAATGTGGCAGGTATTAAGAGAGCAGCTCAGAGAGTCAAGTCCTATGTGGTGTTGTGATTGAGATTCCTTATAGCCTGGGGGAGGGAGCTCCTCCTCAGTCTCTCTGTGTTGCCTTCAGGGAGCAGAAGTGCTTTCCTGACCGTAACAGAGAGAACAGTCCATTGTTGGGGTGGCTGAAGTCCTTCACGATCGTCCTGGCCTTGGACCAGCACCACTTGTTGTAGATCGATTAAGGATCAGGGAGCCTGGTGCAGATGATCGCACCACCCTCTGTAAGGCTCGTCTGTCCTGCATGGTGCTGTTCCCAAAGCTGGTTGGGATGTTTCCCGTCAGGATGCTCTCTATGGTGCAGGAGTAGAAGTTCCTAAGCACCTTAAAGGGAAGTCTCTTATGCATCTGAGGTGGTATAGATGCTGCAGAGCCTTTTTCACCATGGTGTTGATTTGACAGAACTATGACAGGTCCTGCATGATATGAACACCGAGGTATTTGAAGCTGTCCACTCTCTCCACAGGGCTCTCATTGATGACGGGGGTCTGCTAGTTCCTCTTCTGCTTTGTACTAAAGTCCACTATCAGCTCCTTTGTCTTGCTGACGTTCAGGAGTAGGTTGTTCCTCTGGCACCAGTTCTCCTGAATCCTAATATCCTCCATGTAGGCTGTCTCATCATTGTCAGAGATCAGGCCCACCACAACGGCAGCGTCAGCAAACGTAATGATAGTGGTGGAGTTGGTAGTAACTACACAGTCGTAGTTGTACAATAAATACAGCAGGGAGCTCAGAACACAACCCTGTGGGGCTCCAGTGCTGAGGGTGAGGGAGGCTGAGACATGTCTGCCCATCCTTACTGCCTGTGGTCTGCCAGTTAGGAAGTTGGAGATCTACTGACAAATAGATGGGCTAAGTCCTAGGTGCTCCAGCTTGGTAGTGAGTGTGGAGGGAATTATAGTATTAAATGCTGAGCTATAGTTGACAAAGAGCATTTTGACATAATTCCCCCTTTAAGTGTCCTGGTGAGTGAGTGGTGTATGGAGGAGGTGAGAGATGGCATCATCCGTAGAGCTCGCTATGCAAACTATGGTGTGTCGAAACTGCAGTGAAAAAATGATGAAGTCTCTGACCAGCCGCTCAAAGCACTTTATTATTACTGAAGTGTTAGCATGGTTAGCTTTGCTATTTCTATTTGCATTTCTGGCTGCAGCCTCGAAGCAAGCATAGAGGGTGTTCAGCTCGTCTGCCAGGGACACATCAACGTACGTCATACTGGATGTTGGTGCTTTATAGTCGGTTATTGTCCTTAGTCCCTGCCACAGGCTCCTAGAGTCACGCTGTTGGAGCTATGACTCTAGTTTCCCCCCATATCACTGCTTCACCTCCTTCACCACTTTCTGAATGTTGTTTGACGCAGTCTTGTGCGAGTTTATGTCACCAGACATGTCCCGGGTTATAGGCAATGGTCTGGATGGTCTCATCCACCCATGGCTTCTAATTGGGAAATGTTCTGATGGTAGTTCTTTGTACGCTATCATCTGTTAGTTTCCTGATGAATCCCACAACTGCTTCCGTAAACAGAGCTGCACCAGAACATGTTCCAGTCTGCGTCATCAAGTGCATCCTTTAAAGTGGCCAACGATTGGTCCATCCAGCTCACGACCTCCCTCTGAACTGGAAGGATTAGAAAGAAATCAGGATAGGGTTTTTTTGGGACAGGCACGATAATGGACTCTTTGAAGCATGTGGGGATTAACGATTGGGATAAGGAGAGGTTGAATATTACTGTGAAAACAGGTGCTAGCTAGTCTTTACAGGCTCTGAGGAGTCAACCTGGGATGCTGTTTGGCCCTCTACTTTCCTGGTGTGGAGATGATAAATGCATTTCCTGTGTTGGCATCCTCCTTTTGTCTGCAGCTATTAGCACCGGTATCATTGTTATCATCGCTAACGCTGTTACTGCTGTTAGCCACAACTTGTCTCCCAGAGGTACATCTGCGTTTTTTTTATTTCAGATGTGCTTTATAGTCCATTATTGTCCTTAGTCCCTGCCACAGGTTCCTAGAGTCATTCTGTTGGATCTGTGACTCTAATGCCATGGCTTGCTTCACCTACTTCACTGCTTTGCAAATGGTATAATGCAGCCTTGTATGAGTCCATGTTTCCCAATGCAAATCCAGTGTTAAAGGCAGCAGTGCAAGATATCAGAGCGTCACAGATGGTTTTATCCACCCATGGCTTTTGATTGGGAAATGACCTTTTTCTGTGCCGGGACTTCCTGTTTAAGCCTTTGTTTAGATCTTGCCATGAAGAAGATGGTGGCATGTCACAATGAGCGCAGTGTCCTGGTGTTGTGTCTCCCTGAGGTGGAATGTAAACACCACTGACTATGACCAATGTAAATTCCAGAGGAAGATAAAAGGACTGACATTTGATGGTAAGTAGCTCCAGGTTGGGTGTACAGGAGCTGCTGTTCACTATTAAACACATGCCGCCTCCTTTTGACTTCCCAAATTAGACCTTTCTGTCCATACCGTGAACCAAGAAGAACTAGTCCATCTGGATGGCATGGTAGTTGGTTGAGCAACATGTTGGTGAAGCTTGTTTTTCAGTGACTAGACATTGACTAACAGAATGATAGGCAAAGGTGTGCGATTTGCATGAGCTCTTAGTCTGTTCCTGATGCCGACTCTTTTCCCCTTGGTTCTCCCTCGATCTTGAAAACTTTAAATAGAAATAAAGAATAAGAATGTCACTGTCATACCTAATGTAAACCATTTTGAAGAAAATGCAGGCTTTAAGTTATGGAAAGTTAACTTAAAAAACAAAAACAATTAAAAAAAAAAGAGGTCAGAGCGGTCATGATTGCAGCTGACCTTACTGGCGCCATCTTGGGTATGTTTGAAATCTTGACCTCATGGCCCCATCTTGAATCCATGTGTGAAAATGTCTCATACTCTCTGAATCATTCTTTCACATTTTGAGCCTGATGATTCCTGGCATTGTCATCTTAGAATATGTCCATGCCATCAGGGAAGAAAAAAAGTCCATTGATGGACAAACCTGGTCCTTCGGTATATTCAGGCAGTAAATTGCCCTCATAACATTGATAAACATAGACCTGATCAACAGATGCAACCTCAGATCATAACACTGCCCCATAGGCTTATACGGTAAGCACTACGTATGATGGGTGCATGAATCTCTTCTAAACCTGATGCTCTTGTCACTCTGAATCAGGGTAAATCTGGACACATCAGACCACATGACCTTTTTCCCATGCTTCATAATCCATCACTTATGCTCCATTGCAAATCGAGGCCTTTCTCCACTTAGCTTCACTGGTAAGTGGTTTCTTAAGGCTACTCAACTGTTTAGTCCCAGTCCCTTGAGTTCTTTTTGCATTGTGTATGTGGAACATTTACTATTAAACATAGCCATGAGTTCTATTGTTTTGTTGTTTTTTTACTATTTGACCACACTCATTAAGAACAGTTTTCCAACCACATTTCTGCCTCGAAGATGATGGTGCACCACTACCCTTCCAGGTTTTAATAGTGTGTTTATGTTCTTAATGCAATTTTAGTAGTTTAACAATCTCCTTAGTTTCTTTCTTTACTTGATGCAAGACAATAATTTGACCCTGCTGAAACAGAGTAATATCTTTGCCACGACCACAGGATGTCTTCTGACATGGTTGTTTAGGAAATGAGAAACTACATACTGCATCATTAGGGTTTAATAACTTGTTGCCAGCTAAAATATATCACTGCAGGGGAAGGCTAATATACTAATTTGTATCTATTATCTGTCACGATGGGGTGGTAATGGCTGATGGTGTTGCCGTGGGCATAAAAGGCAGGCATAGGCACAGAGGGGTGTTTTAACCAAAAGATAACATAAAACATGTAACATAAAGAAACAAAAACACTTGCACATCATAACCGGCATTAGGCATCACCAAGGCACTATGGCGAGACACATAGGACATTTGCTCGATGGTGAAACACAAGCTTAAAGACGAACACACCGGCTCTAATACCTGTTACATAGAAGATAAGCCCTATGGCGAAACACAGGCTTAACGACGAAAACACAGGACATTGCAGACAAGCTAAGCATGGAGCCGAAACGGGATACGAACAAGCTCAGGGACACAGAGAGACTTGGGGGACCAGGGGGAGACACAGAGGCTAGAGACACCGGGATACTAGGGAGACCAGAGACACTGAGAGACTGACACAACCTGGAGATACACACAAGACTGCACAAGACCGAGTCAGCTCCACACACATTTAAACACAAAAGACTAACAACTGGCACAACTAGTGCCTTGAAACATGCTTCTAAGTTATGCTACAAGCTAAATCAAGATAAACCATATAAAACAAACCAAAATACAAAACAAAGTGCCCACATAAACGACCATCAATACCAACAAACATTCAATGCTCAACCCAGTTTCCCAGACTAACCAGCTATTTATAGCAGATTTAATGACCTGCCTCGGTTCAGGTGAGCTCCCGCATCACCTGACCGAGGTGTCTTCTGGGAAACTGAGTCTGCCAAACTAAAACTACAAAAACTAAACAGTACCCTCTAGTGGAGATTCCTTATATTATCATGTATTATGATGCACGTAAAACATAACAGAAAAGGTCATTTCCTGTAACTTGTATGTCATATGTCCATTGTGGTCATCGCTGTAATATAATCTTGTAAGGTAATCTATGGAAAGAGTGATAAAAATATGTTCTAAAAAGAGAAATGACATAGTGGATGTTGAGTCTTCCTGTAAATGTATAGAAAAAGGAGACACTCAGGCAGTGCGTGTGCATGCGTCCGTGAGTGAGTGAGATAGTAATGTAATCATCCCAAAATGTGTGTTGCACTTTAAAGAACTGGTGTTTGTGCAGAAGATTCGGTAATGATGAAGTGCTTGTATCTTGTGTCTGTCGTGTTTCACGTGGCGGCAGGTGAGTGAAGTTATTTTCTATTTTCTATTACAGAAAGGAGAGAGAATATTAACCAGTTCTTAGTTCAGCTGCTTTGTGTTTAGTTCATGTGCTTTCTGTCCAGACTGGGTTTACAGTAGGCCGTAGTTCAGCCCTGTTCCTGAACAACCAAACCGAACACTGTCAAATGTTTATCATTTAGAGTTTTAATCAACAACAACTTTACTTACTACAGTGTTATAATATTAATAGGACCAACAGAGATGAACACATTCAATGGAAATATTTGATTATGGCGTTATATTTTATAAATGTAATGTTACTAAAATGCTACATTTCAACACCAACATGTACTTCTAGTTAAACTGTCCAAAGACAGCAATAATCTTTACATGCAAGATAAACATACACGTCATGCCTCGTGTTATAATGTCCTTATTTAGAACTGTTCAGCTTTGATCATGTCGATTTTTCGTCCTGATTAACTTCAGTCTAAAATGTATTGATGAAAAGAGGTGGGATAATGAATAATGACGATTTCACACTTAGAATTACATCTCTCACAGTCTCTGTCTAATTGAATGTACAGTCCTATGTAAAAGTTAGTGCCCCCTTAGTTAATTTTATGTTTTGGTAGCAGACTTTAGTATTAGACAAATACAACCTTAGATAACCAACTACATGTATCTATTATAATGCACGTAAAACATAATATAAAAGGTAATTTCCTGTAACCTGTATGTCATATGTTCATTGTGATCATCGCTGTAAATAGATACGTGTGAATTTCACACCTTTTCTGCTATCTTTCTGTCAGTGACTCCCATTTTCACTTCCTACATTACACCTGTTTTTTTTTTTTTTTATAGATAGTTATATGCATTTAACAATCTTTTCATTATATCATTTCATAGGATTTGTTTCAGGAATTTTGTTGTACTAAATATTTATGCACTATAATCAGGGCCTCTTAATTCACTATTCATTCTTGGTTGTTGCTGTTGTTTTAGTGTTACTGTGTGTGCTTTACAATGTCAGACAACCTTCAAATAATGCACCCTTCCCCACTTTCCCCACGCCTATTGATGTCTCAGCTGTTTACACCTATACATTCAGATTCCTCACACAAAAACAGTGAGGCCAGGGAGAAAAACAAAAATGCCCCCTTCCCCACTTAATGCTAACTCAAGTCAGCTCCTGGGATGAGGATTACTTTTAACCCTTTGGGGTCTGAGGCCTTTCTGAAGACCTGCAGTGCTTCACAACTCATCTTAAATTTGTGTAAATTTCAATTCTAAAATTGACATTGTTATCATTTATAATCCCTGGAATAGAAGAAATGGAGATTTTCCTTATAATAATATGTACTAATATTGTTAATTAATCACACTATATGCATCACAACATTCTTTGGTATTTTTATAGAATATTTTCATTTTCTATTTTATAAAAATGGACGACTACCAGTGCTGATTCCAGTTTGGGTTTATTCAGATGAATAGAGCAAAACCATATGTGCCATAATAGAGACTTAACAGAAACAGTCACAAGACATTATTAATAATAATAATAATAATAATAATAATAATTATTATTATTATTATTATTATTATTTATTTTATTTTATTTTATTTTATTTTATTTTATTTTATTTTATTTATTATTATAAATTTGCAAATCTGGAATCAGTTCTGCACTCAAGTTCCCTGAAACCAGTACAGAATAGTGCACCCTATTTGCTTTCATTATTTTACAAAATAATAACATTTTGTTGTCATTGTGAGTGCACTTAAATAAAAATAGAGTATTATAAAGACTATGTAGCTTATATATTTTTATTATATAGTTTTTGCACATTAATCTGACAATAAATGTGACACACCCATTTTTTTCTGATGCAGACCCAGAGTCTGTTTTCGGGTTACGCTAGTGTTACACATGATAAAATCTAAAGGCTCACTGTGTTAACATTAACAGAGGAACTTTTGATTGTAAGTACCTTGGTCTGCAAATGTTTCACAAGAAGAGCAAAAATGTAAATACAATTTAACTCGATAAACGAGGGAGGTCTTGAAATATGAGCAGTGGGTGATCATCTCCCATGCTCCGTCTCGTGCGATACTTGTGCGTGTGCGATACTTGTATAGTCAACATCCCTGTGCACCGCCCCCCCCCTTCCTCCTCCTCTCCTCTCTCTGGTCTCAATCACTACAGCCACGATTCTTTTTAAAAGTAAAGTGGAGTTAATTTCTTATATTTTTACTTTACATTTTGTATTGATTATTTTCATATGAATATTTTTGGGTTGTGGAACGAATTGTCTGAGTCTCCATTATTTCTTATGGGGTATATTCGCTTTGATATGCAAGTGTTTTGATGTACAAGCACACTCCTGGAACAAATTATGCTTGCAATTCAAGGTTCCACTGTACTTTGCTTAAATTCAAAGCACATAAGAAATGCCTACATTTAATTTAAATTCTAAATTTTAATACTATGATTATGAATTAGTTTAATGTTTCACTTGAATTTATCTGCTACCACGGAGTTGTGGCTCATTTATCCCTGTGAGAATGAACTAAGTCTATAGTTATTGTGCCACTTAGCAGTAAAGCCAGCAAACACACACCCCTAATGCCATTGCTGTAAGACATGAGCAGTTCTTCCTCCAGAGAGTTTTTCCTAAATACTCTCAGGAAGCTTAGTCACTGCTGTGCTTTCTCAAAGACTGCAGTTGTGCTGATCTATCAGGAGATGTAGGTACCAGGCATTTAAAGGACTGCTTCCTGAAGACAATAATAAGTTCTTTCGTTTAGTTTTTTTGTAATGTTCAGCACCATGCTGACAGGATCAGGACCTCATCCCTGTAGGCTGGTTCATCTCCTCCTTCAATGAGTCCAACCACTGTGGTATTATCAGCAAATTTAATGATGGTGTTAGAGGGATGAGTCAAAATGCATACAGTAGGTCTATAGTCTATAAAATAACGGGTTCAGCAGGCAGCCTCATGGAGAGCTGAGCCTTATGACTTGGTTTTTGACTTGTGAGCTTTATACTGACAGAATCTTGTAGAATTATGAACACTAAAATAATATAACATAATTATCTGAATCCTGGAGGTTTTAAGTTATCCCAAAATGTATTTTCTATATGATTAATTAATAATAATTTGTAAGGTGCCAATAAAACACATTTCAAGATTTCATAATTTTTGACCTGAAAAATAAGTATTTTCTTATATTCATTGAAAAAAGTTTAAAATGTTGTACTTCATACATTATCGGTTTTTGAGTGTTTGTTTGTTCCTGTAGGCTGCGCTCTCTCTGCTGATGAACTGACAGGAATCTCACGACGCAGAGGTGATTCAGTGCTGTTACCCTGCTCCTGCTCTGACCTGAACAGAGCCTCAGACCTTCTCAAACATCAGAAAACCACCTGGTGGACCTTCAGAACAGGAAATCTGACAGAAGTGTTAAATGATGAGCACTACCGTGGCAGACTTCATCTGTATAATAACATTTCTCCTGCTAATCTGTCTCTGTTCATATCTGACCTGAGAGTAGAGGATCAGGGAGACTACAGG
>JAOVVA010000026.1:3636778-3667202 GCA_028565275.1 Leiocassis micropogon
CTGCACAAATCTGTGTCTAAAACTCCTGATTTTAAGCAACGAGTTTTCACTCCAAATATTGACTGTTTATTTTATTACTCATTATTGCTCTTTTATGCAGAAATGTTTTCAAAAGCATCTTTTGCTTATGCCATAGTTTTGTATGTGTCCAAGACTTTTACACAATAATATAAGTAAAACAGTTGTTAGGTTTTATAATATTGTTATAAAAAGTTTCAAATTTTTAAATTTATAATATGGTGCCTAAGACTTTTGCACAGTACTGTACGTGTGTGTGTGTGTGTGTGTGTGTGTGGGTGGGTGTGCAAATATATGTACGTATCTATTAGTAATAATAAAAAGATAAAGCTGTAGTGAAATCAGTATGGATAATATCTCTGAAATGAAATTTTATTGTATTTGTAGATGGATGGGAATCAAGTCATCTCCCAATCTGATTTTCTCACCACACCTCGTTGCCTATTCGATTAAATTACGATCCTATAAGTATCACAGTTTTATAAATATCCTGATTCGATATTACATCTTTCCCCGATTTTGTTACAATTTTAAACCTTTAAAAAAGTAACGATTAATTAAATGTAGCCCGTTCCTTATAACTTTAACCTTGTAATTAGTTTTCTCATTTAAAAACCAAGTGCTGTGTTTAAACAATACAATCTAACTTCAAATACAAGTTTAACGTTTACGAGTTTAACGTTTCAAACAAAAAAGCTACATTTTTGTCTCTGTCCTCCACCATAATTATTATTTCTAAACAAACTTAGCGAATAATTGACTCCTACCACACGGGATGAAAATGTGTCAATAGTTCAGAGTGTTTCATCTGTAGGATTATAAAGAAACAGTGACGCTTTACCTCCTCAAACTCCTCCATAGAGTGTAATGTACATGTTGAGCAGCTGCGAGCATGCGGGTGCACACGGCTTGAAAAAAGCTTTAAACACAAGCAATTTTCTGCTAATTTGCACTTGCTGTGTTTTGAGACCGGTGTAAGCGTGTGTAATGAGTGGGTTCGAGACTAATTCGTTCACAGAGTTTGGAGAAAAAGGCAGAGTGGAGGCTTTTAAGACGTACTGTTTTTGAAAATCTAACACCATTAAAAATGCGTCTCTCGGGGACTGATCACCGGGCACGCCCGATCAAACTAAACACTAGCCTATTCAAATCAAATTCAATCTAATTCTAATTTTATTTGTCACATACACAGTCATACACAGTACGATATGCAGTGAAATGCTTAAACATACAAGAAATGAAAATAAATATGAATAAAAAAGAAAATTAATTTAGCTAAGATAAGAATAATATATCTATAGAGGACAAAATATACAATATGAGAAAAATATAAGCTGTAGAAATATGGAGAGGAGATGATTCTGTACAAATGTAGAAATTTTAGTGTGGAGATGAAGATGGAACTTAAATAGAAAATAGTGAAAGTGACTGAAAGTGACTAATGTGCAACGAGCAAAGAAATGAACTAGAATTATGTAAATGTGCATGAACGTGCTGGTGTCCAGTGTCCATATTCAGTCCAAATCAACCAGTTTATCTCTATTACAAATGTAAAAATAGTTTTTTAAAAAACTTGATAGTTTCTAAAAGTTTTTTTTTTAAGTTTATAAAAATTAGGAAAATGCAGGATGCCAATTCATCACAGGGCACACACACACACACACACACACACATCCAATCAAACATTACAGACAATTTGGAAATGCCAATCAACCTGCTATGACTGCAGAGGAAACCGGAGTTCCCAGAGGAAACCACCTAGCATGCTTTTCTCTCATGGCCCGCACTGATATTTTTTGAGCAGTTTGATCCTGTCACCAGTTTACTGATATACTGTATAAATAAAAATCAATATTAATGTGTTAACGTTATGGGAAGTGTTTGTTAGTGGTCTCATTTTCGGACTCATTTCTTGTACATTATCATCTGTGGTGCTTTTTCCAGTCCGCAACACAAAGTGTGCTCTCTCTCCACTTTCGCCCCCATGTCGTCATTTTGCTTTTTGCATCAGCATTTAAATGTAAAATTCCCAGAATCACAAGAACGGTGACTCTGCAGAATGACGACATCGCTTTGTCACATCACCTGCCTCATTGTGTGTGTGTGTGAGAGAGTGTGTGTGTCCTGTCCTGTTTGTATTCAACATGCAGCCTCTGTGGTTTATTGTGTGTGTGTGTGTGTGTGTGTGTGTGTGTACGCGTGGGCTGCCCTTTAAAGTCTTCCAGTCTTCCTCACAGGCCGGTACCCCAGGCGCTCTGCAGAAACGCGCGGCCTCTACTCATTTCAGCTTTCCCTCATTTTCTGCTATGGACAGAATTACATAACCACAGCTCTGAATTCTTCCTCCTACGGGTTTTTTTTTTCCCTTCTTATGTAACATTCACCAGTGAAGAGAAAGCTCATTGCCAGAGGAAGAGAGACAGGAACAGATCTGCAGGTCGAATGAAAAAAGATTACATGAGATAACACTTTTTGTTTTGTTACACTCTTCCGTCTTAATAGCGCAGGCGGAATTTGCCTTTCGATCATCCTGCTTTTCTCTCCACTGCCGATCCTCCATGTGATTGACAGCAACAGCATGAAATAAACAAGTCTTTCTTCCTGATGCTGAGTCTCTAATTAGTCAGCCTGTCTGAGTCTTCACTCTGACTCACAGCCACTTCCTGTGCAAGAACGAAGGGTTTCCTCTTTGCGAGTCGGTTGTGCGGAACAGAAATCAACACTCGGGATGCTCTCGGGTGCAAAATGTCACAGGGGACATGGACCGTATCTCGATCTGTAACCACAAGAATGCTCTGTGCCCCGGAGTCTGTTTAAAGTCCTCACTGAAAACGCTCTTTTATCCATTTGAACATGCTGTACAGTTTTTTTTACAGTAATGCTTCTCCTCAGGATGCTCAATATCGTGTTTGTGCCGCTTGGTGTGTTTAGTGGAGCGTTTATGGAGAAGCAAACTTCATTATTTCATATATATATCCAGAACCAGAATTCAAACAGGAACCAACGGGACTTCTCGTCCGTCTCCTTGTTGTTGTCTCCGTTCTTTTAGTTTTTCATTTCAGTACCATTTACATTTAGCCGTTTGGCAGACGCTTTTATCCAGAGCGACTTACAAAAAGTGCTTTTAAGTTTCCGTCACTGGATAGATCCCGGGTTACCAGGTTACTAACTAAGTGCCATCAGTCAAACACAGTTGGGAAGGGTTTTTTTTGGAGGGGGGATTAGTCCAAGTATTGAAGAAACCGATACGTCTTGAGTCGTCGTTTAAAGATCGTCAAGGACTTCTAGAGGAAGTTCATTCCACCAGAACAGAAAAGAGTCTGGATGAATGTCTTCCTCGATCCCTTAGAGATGGTGGAACGAGGCGAGCAGTGCTGGAGGATCGGAGGGAACGTGGGGAACGGAGGCAATTTGGTACCCATGTTGTTGTACAATTCCAAGAAATTAAGACTTGTCAGGTACACAACATGTCTAATCCGTCAGCAACAATATTATTGTTAATGCTATTGTTTCCTGCTGATTTAGTAGTTAAACTGTTGGTACTGGACTTTTGTCCATTTCTTAAAGCATTCGTCTGATTAACAGGGAAAAAAGATATTGCAGTATTGCACCAACCGATCATAAACTAAAAAAAACAAAACAAAAATAAATAATTAAATAAATAGAAGCAGTACTCTCACAAAACACGAGTATTTTCTGCAAAAGCTGTGTGTGAACTGCTTCCGACATGATAACCAGCACACGGTCGTTCCCTCCTGGTACAACTACAACATTACGACATTTATATGGACCTTCTCTTTCCTGCCACATCTTAAGGCATCATGGATTTTAGATGAACTGTCATAGCAGCTTGAGATCACGCTCTCTAGAACCTCCTAAAGCTTACAGTTTGCAGGTCTGATCTTCACAATATTGTGTTTCATTAATCTGTGTGTGTGTCTTCAGGGAGAAGCTGTGTATAGGAGGAGCTCAGCTGATGGAACTGAGGGAGAACCTGCATCGCTGCGCGGCCGCTGCATGCTGTCCGAACGGTGCTCAAACCTAAGATCTGGCAACGTGTAGAAGTCTACACAGAAACCAAACTCGCACTGACGCTCGCGTAATCACTCGATAATCCACCAGGGACTCATCACTCAGGTATCATTCAGCTGGTCAAGACTGTGATGAAGAATTTCCACGAATCCGAACACAGAACCTTATGATCTAACCTCTAGGTTTTCAATAAGCATGCGAGTGTTTTAGAGGTTATTTCTGGATATGTTTGTTTTTGCGTAATTAAGGACCAGATCCTAGATCTGATTTCTGTACCGAATGGAACTTGCTGTTAGCAAAATGCAGAAAAGTTGGTTTATCTTTTTGTTTCTTTCTTTTTTAAAAAAGACTTAATCAATAGACTAAATCAAAAAAACTATTCAATAGTTGCTGTAACGGAAAGGGGGAACTACCTCAAAATAAAAAGGTGCTGAATGCAAGCCATGTTTAAAGCCTTACAAGTTCCAAAAACAGCTTGAATAATAATAATAATAATTAATTATTGCAACAGGGATGATTTTTGTTCTTCTGTCTGATCTGATCTAAAGATGTTCTTGTATAAAGATTTACGAACGTTTGTTTGTTATCGCGCCGTTATACCTCTTTTTGTATCGTTGAGCAGTTTTGTTTTATATAACAAATACATTTTATATTCCTTTAAAAAATGCAGTCTATGAATATATACTGTATGTATGTATGTATGTATAATATATTTATTTCTGTCATTTTGCATCATGTCTGGTCTCGTCCTGTCCTTTCCGTCTATCTTCTTCTCCTTCTTCTTTGTGAGGAAGTTTTTATTTCCGGTGACTGGGAGAGAGCAGCGCTAGCTCTGACAGGATCAGGGTGAGACGTCGGAGCTCGTCGAGATTACAAAAGAAAACAAAATAACAAATGAGAAAACACAATGACAATTCAGTCAAACCGGAAAAGGTAGTAGGTATAGTCTGCGAATAAAATTCTTATCGCTGATTGGATGAGACATCTGTCACTCAAGACATACAAGAAGTACCATCAAGCCTAATCCCTATTTTGGACATGTTATGTTTTCTGATTTGTTATATTGTATTTGGTTTGTTATTTTGTTTTTTCATTTTGTTATTGGTTTTGTTATTTTGGTTTGCACTTCTCGGCCACTGTAGAACTCGGACAGAGGTTTATAAAGTGTGTTTGAGGTTCTAACAGTTAGAAATTGTTAAAAATGCAGAAAACTGTCAGGGGTAAAACGGAGTTATTAGAAGACTTTAAACTTACTTAAAACTAAAGACTATTCCTGGAGAAACTGGGAAGTAACGGGTGTGTGGATGCTTCGTTTTTTTCACTTTCTTCATGGGCACAATGGTGATTTTGTAGGACATTCAATGTTCTTGAGATGGGGCCATTCACCTATCCTGGGTGTGTGTGTGTGATGGAAGGGGTGTGGTCTGGCTTGGTTTTCAGAGCAACACGTCCCTTTCTTTGAGCTGAAGCATAAAGTGACATTTCTGATTCTGTGTCAGGTACCTTGGGAACGTGTTCGTGAATCTTATTTCTGTTTTTTTTGTTTGTATATTTTCAAAAGTGTAGTCAGAGCAGTAGTTTATCCCAGTTTTTTTTGGACAGTGAAACAATGCTGCATATTTCCGGGATGTAAATCATTCTACAAAGGCTATTTATAAATATGTATTTTCCTAGAGATTACATTATGTGAATCAATTCACTGATACTATTCCTGCCCAAAGCTGCAAGGCTTTCTGTCCAAATGTCTCATCCTATAACGCTGGAACGGCCCCAAATACTTTTCTAAAGAGTCACTGATGCAGCTCCATGTGTACAAGGAACATGCAGATGCTTTTCCGTTTGTACACAGTCTGCTTTTGGCAGCAAAACACACCGCATGTGTTAACTTTGTTTTTTAGGTTCTGCATTTTAAGTGACGCTCTCAGAAAGGGCGTCTTTCCTGCGTTACCTTCAAACAACTTCTTGTTTTGAAAAAACAGTGACCTCGTTCCTTCCTGGCAACAGTTTCAGACAGTTCTCATAACCTGAGACGCTCTTGTTAAACCGTAACAGTTTGTGCAGAGACTGGTTCGAGCTGAGCGTCTTCATGAGTCACTGCCTGGTTATCTGGGGACGGCGCACCGCCGCTCGGCTGTTGGCGCTCCATCACGGAAACATCCTCTTCAAAATCCTTTTAACCCTCAGGTCTGACACTGTGGCCCAATTCCCCCGAGAGAGGCCGACATGTGCGTCACTGCTGCTTACACACTGTTAATACTACTGAACGAGGGGAACGTAGGAGGGATTTAAACAGGATTTGAGTAAATGGTACACCGGGGAAAGATGTCAGATTGCACATTCTAGCTGATAAATAACGAGCAAGCACAGATTTGACACATTAAAAGGAAGATGTCCTTTTATGTTCAAATTATACGCTTCATTTAATTCTAATCACACAGCTTGATGAATTAAAAATAAGAGGAATGCGTCTTGTTTTATTTGGCTAAAGAAAAATGAAAATTTGGCTTTTTAAAAAAAAAAAAAAAATTATTCCTTGTGCTTTTGTCATGGAAAGAATGTGACTTCTGTTTCAAGACACAAAGATTAGTCTAATCCCAATACTATTCACCTCAGGAGCCATTCAAGGCTTATTTATAATAAATGTTTGATAAGATGCACATCACAATCGCACGTATTAAAATGCACAAATATAGTCAGGCTTTTAAACATTAAAAATGTTTTTTTTAAAAAAGGACACGAGTCAACAGTTTGAGGCTGAAATGATCTATTTGTTAAGAAATAGCTTGTAACAAGTGGTTTACAGAGTCTCATTAACCATTTCAGTGTAATGTGGAAAAAAAAACGAACTAGGTACCTCAAATTCTTAACACAGAACATGTTAGATGTTTAAAAAAAAAAAAAACAGTCAGGAGTTAGTCTAACTGCAGATTTTAGTTAGCAGAGACATTTATGAAATGTGTTTGTAACTAAACTGGCACTGGTGTAAAGTTTGTGTGCGTCGGAGTAGCTCGTCTATCAATCAGCTGTGTATCAAAAATATAAAAAGGCCATCGGTACTGATTGGTAAACCAATCCTGCATAACGGTTAATGCGGAAAGCAAACAGAACGACGAAAGCTATGCGCAAGTGATCTTGGTGAATAAGGCTTTTATGTAACTGCGTGTGAGCTAACACTAGGTTTAAAAAAAAATAAAATAAATGAAAATTAACTCCTTTCTGAAACCAGTTAACCAATGAATCCTGACAACTGGTCATCTTTTCCCAACTTAAATATCTAAAGTTACAATCAAAGAAATTTGCAGTAAAGATTGGCAAAATATTCACCAAAAAAAAAAAGCAAATATAAAAAAGAAAAAACAATATGTACAGCACAAGTTGCTTTCTGACCCTCCTCCCACCCCCCCCCACACTCCCTCATGAACTCATCCCCACCAGAACACCCACCCACCCTCTAATCAGTCTTCACTGAAGACCCACATAAACCCCCCACAAAAGAAATCCCCACCCCCGTTACCCCTTACATACATGACATCACGAAGCACGATTACGTCACTAAGCCTGTTAGTTTGAGAGAGACAATATCGACTAACACTCCTCCTCCTCTTCTTCTTCTTCCCCCCCTTGCCCCGTCCCGTCACGCCGATTGGGCGCTGCTGAAAGCCTCGGCGCAGGTGCTCCACTCATCCAGCTCCGGGTTGTACGCCTCCACCGTGTTCAGGAAGTTGTTCCCGTCGAAGCCGCCGATGGCGAAGATGAGGTTGGCGAGTACGGCCACTCCGGCGTTGCTCCGTGCCGAATTCATGCTCCCGAGCATCCTCCACTCGTTGCGGGCCGGGTCGTAGACCTCTACGCAGCGCAGGGCGTGTGAGCCGTCAAAGCCGCCCACCACGAACAGCTTCCCTGTGAGAGAGAGAGAGAGAGAGAGAGAGAGAGAGAGAGAGAGGACACGGAATCTTTTATTGGAGTCCAACATGAGCTAAGCTTAAAGTTCTGGCAGAGAGCTTTTTATTCAGATAGATATTATTTTCTGCTTACCTGCGTAGACGCCCACGCCGGCACCCCTCCGAGCCACGTTCATGGGTGCGACCAGAGTCCAGGTGTTGTTCTCAGGATTGTAGCGCTCCACGCTGTTTAGACAGTTCCAGGACTCCGCTCCTCCGATCACGTACATGTAGCCGTCCAACTCGCAGACGGCTGCCTGGTGCCTCCCTGCGCGCGCACACACACATACACCCTTCAGAAACGGATCTCAAGATCCGGACCACTTGTACCTGTGGAGCAGAGAGATGCACCCGGACACTCACTGATGTTTAAAGGGGCACAGCTGGTCCACTCCTTGGTCACGGGATCAAAAGTGTCACAGTTCTTCAGACCTTTCTGCCCACAGGGGTCGGATCCGCCCACAACGTAGAGCTTGTTGTTGAGGGAGCAGACGCCTAGAGCGAAACACATACAGCGGGTCAGCGAGATCTAGTTAGGGCGCGCGCAAACTAGCTGTGATGATCACGTGCATCTTGGTCGTACCTGCGTTGCAGCGGTTGGTCCGGAGCTCTGGCACTTGGGTCCATTCGTCGGCGTTCGGGTTGTACATCTCGCCGCAGCTCAGCTCATCCGAGTGACCGTTGGAGCCACCCATCACGTACAGCTGACCCTGATTGGTTTATGGAAAAAAACAATCACAAATTATCCTTTAAAAAAAAAAAAAAAAAAAAAAAAAAAGGAAGCACAACTACGAACCATAAGCACAGCCATCTGAAAGCGGGCCCGAGGCGTCCTCATGGGCGCGATGAAACTCCAGCTGTCGGTCTTCAGGTCGTAACATTCCACAGTCCTCAGGCACTCCTCACGGTTATAACCACCTGACAAACAGAACGCAACAGACATCCAATAAAAACCTTACACAACTATAATTTTTTTAACAATATATTTTGTGGAAAAACCACAAAGGAAAAGACACTACAACTATTAAGTGTAAATACTACGCTAAACTCAATCACGTGTAGTGTGAGCATTTCAGAAAAAATCTAATACAAACAAAATAACTTCCAATGAGCGACAATCCTGCTTTGTTGATTCGAGAGGTCAAAGGTGAATCAACAGACTGGTGACGAGAAGCTCAAATCGCTCCTTACATCCATCAATCAGAAAAGCATCTCACAGAATGCAAGACCATGATATGAATGAGTTACAACAGCACATCGAGGTTTCCCTCGGGGTTTGTTTTTTGTCCGTGTATAGCTTGTACTTGCTCCTGCTGCCAAATGATCACTGATTATTGGATTACTATGTGAATGACTAGGTGTTCCTAATAAAGTGGCAAGAAGAGGTTAAGCACCGACCTGCAGCGATGAGTCGGTTGTTGAGCGCGGCGGTCCCGAGGCCGGAGCGGGCGTAGTGCATGGGAGCCAGCTGTCGCTCCTGAGCTTCTTCGATGGGCGGAGCTTCAAAGCTTAAACTCTTCTGCAGGCAGGGCGTGGCCGAGGGCGAGACCTGGGGACTGCTGCGGCCGTGCAGGAAGATGACGCACAGCACGCCGTTGAGCACCGCCAGGCACAGGTACGTACTGTCTGTGAGGATGGAATTACACAAATCGTCAGTTGTTATGACGAAGCTTTAGTTATTATTATTGCTGGATCTGTTTAACCAGGATCTCTCGATTTCCATATATGGTAATCTGTGTGTGCACGTAACTGGAGGAGGACACTTACTGGTGGTCTTCTCGGAGGCGATGTACTTCCACTCCTGTTTAGCCGAGCCAGGCGAGAGGCTGCCGGACGAGCTGTTGCTCAGCTGCCTGTGAACGTTCTCTCGCGGTGTCTTTTTCTAAAAAGATGCACAGTGCAGCTACAGATACCCTTTCCCAAGGCCGACAGTCACACACACACACACACACACTCTCCTGAGGCCCACAGAGACCTACACTGGCGCACCCTACAAGACTTAGCATTCTCTGTCCTAACCACCTGGAAGTACTTCTAGAAATCCAGGCTAAAAAGACTATTAATCTAATCTCAAACGCACATACAAAAAAAAAAAAAAAAAAAAAGGGAGGCAGAAGCGAGAGTTCTAGATTTGAAAGAATAAATTAATTACTTATGTATTCTTGCAGAGAAGAAGAAAAAAAAAAAGAAGAAAAAAAAGAATAATAAAGTCAGCCCTTTCTAGACTTCTCAGTCTAAAAATATCGCAGTTAACAGCGTGAGCTATACTGAAAGGCAGGACTAAACCGGTTTTGGTGCTGGTTTGATGTACCTGCACGAACTGAACGCGGTCATCCTCAGCGCCAAACACCTCGGCCTGGCCCTCAAGCAGGCCCCCATCGAGCAGCTTGTGATCGGCCGAGTAGTACAGCGTTTGCACCTGAAAGACACACAGCGACACAAGAACCCATGTGGCGGTCTCCATGGCAACAGCACACCCGGAGAAGAACAACAACAACAAGGAGGAAGAGGAGGGCGGGGGGGGGGGGGGGGGGGTGGAAAGAAAAGGAAAAAAAAAAAAAAGTTGGCTGCGGAATGCTGAGAAATCCATTTTAAAGTCTGGCTTCTGTTGATGGGGTTGTTTTTGAAAGCTGCTCTTCTTCGGTGCTCCAGAGGTCTCTGCACTGCTTTATTTTTTTTCTATCCTTAGGACTCATACACATACACACGCATACATATGTATGACACACACACTGCTGGTAGCTTTGTAACCCAGGAATTCAGTTAAGGTTGAAGAGAGAAAGAGGAGAAAAAGGTGGACTGTGTGGCCACCAGGCCGTCGGCTCTTCTCCACAGTACCGCTCGCTCTTCTTCTCGACTGAGGAGGTTGGTTAGTTAAACTTGGAGAAGTGAGATCAAACATTTTTTTTTTTTCCCCCACAGAAACGGTTGGTTAAACTGACGACTTGGTTCTTCTCAAGCTAAACATTTAAGAAGGTTACAGGGAAAAGAATAAATAGAGAAAAAAATGGCCAAACAGGAAGAGAAATACAGTCAAATGAAACAGTAGAGGTATTAAAAGACAGAGTGATGTTCTGATGAACGAGCACACTCGGCGCTCAACACTGGATGGGAAACTTAACTGAAATCCTGTGTTAAAGTGTTAAAAACTGCTACACATGCAAGGAGAACAACTTCCGCTCTCCGTTACTCTGAATCCGAAATCCTAAGAAAAAAAAAAAGTAAGCTTCCTCTAAAATGGAACGTTTCGGTTTCAGTAGCTTCTGGACTTTTATATTTTTTTGGGGCGAGCCTTAGACCTCGTTTGTGCGAATGCAAGTGTGTTGCGTCAAACAGACGGGAGCTCAGCTCTCCTTTGGCTGTGGCTCCGTCACTTTTCTTTCTCTTTTTCCTGACTCATTACCCTGGAGGCCCCAGCCGTGGCTTCTTCGCTCAGCTCAGAGAGAGTCCTGCAGTTGATTTCTCTATTAAACCTAAAGAGAAAAAAAATCAATGGGGAGGAAAAACTGTTAGTTTTTTAACGCCTGTATATGTCGCACACTCACACTCTGACACACACACACACACCTGCTTAGAAAAGAAAAAGACAGACATCTGTGAGACAGCAAAAGGCTCTCGAGTCACTTTGAGCTTTACTGCTCACCTGGACTAACCTCTCGCCTTTGCAGAGTGTGTAACAGCCCCGCACTGTACCTATTGCAAAATATATACTCTTAAAAAACACCTGAGGGGGAGGGAGAGGGACGGGGGTGGAGTTGGTGGTGAGGCAAAAGAAGGACAACAAAGAAAAATAAAAATAAAAATGGAATACAGAAAAAAAAAAATAAACATCAAGTCTGTTGGATGAGCGTGAGCTTTACAATAAAAGTTGAATCTCTGATTGGAAGAAGTTTGGGATGAAGAAAGAGTAAAGGGGGAAGAAAAAAAAAAGAAGGAAAAAAAAAAAAAAAAAGGGCAGGCAAAGCACAAAAAGGACCGCAGTACTGACCTCCTCAATCAGCTTCTCCAGCGGCTCCCCGTTCTCCCACAGGCTGCGCTGCACCCAGCTGATCACCTTCGAGTACAGCTTCCCGTTACTGGGCAAGCACAGATGATCCTCCAGCACCACCTCCAACTGTGAGTGCACACAAAACGTTTCATCATACGTCTGTGGTGTGGTACTAGATGCATAAATCCAGGGTGTCCCAAAAATTTTTGTAGTCCAACAACATGGCCAATTCTCACTCAAATGATCTCCGAGTTTGATGACTGAGATGGATCAGTCGTGATTGAGGTGGCCACCACGTTCACCTCTCTTGACACCTTGTGATTTTATTTATTTATTTATTTAATCTGGTCTGGTTTTTATCCGTGCCTCTTTCTACAAAGCCTAGAGGAACTCGAGCAGGGAATCAGTGAGGCGCTGGAGATAAATGTTACGCTAAGATATGCTATGGCGTGTTCGGCAGGAGCTGGACTATCGACTTGATGCGAGTGTCGTGTCACAGGCGGTGGCATACTGAACATTTGTGAAATCGGTTATAACATCTATATCCGTTTAAATCGATAAATTATTCTTTTATTTTTCAACATGAAGCCTATTTAATTTCCTTTGCCTAGTACATGGAGTTACTCAGATATTCATATTTCAAATGATGCCAACTTTTTTTTTGGGACACCGTGTGCTTCTCAGAATAATTAGTCGTTTCTGTACTTATTCTCGGACTCACTTTCAGACGAGGCAGTTTGAGGAAATCCTCCTGCTCTGAGATCTCCAAAAGGTGTTCCTGGATGTAGCAGTCGACCTTGGCAAGTAGGCGAGCGTCACCCATGCTGCTGGCAAAGTTACGATAGGAAATGGAGTTCTGGGAGTCCATCTTAGAGAGCAGGTAGTCTCCACAAATCTGTGAGGGGGGAAAAAAGGGAAAAACAGAGAGACATGGAGATCTTTGTATGGTTTATACACAGAGCAGCCAAATTTTTTTTAAATAAACAATCATTTTTTTTTTTTTTTTACCTGCTTCACTCTTTCCATCTTAAGCCGTTTGGCTGCAGAGTAGACCTCAGTAACCAACTCCTTATCCGCTTTCAGTCTAAAGAAGAAAAAAAAAAAGAAAAGAAAAGGAAGCAGAACAATCGGTGAGCAAGACTTGAAGAATGCCTAGTGTTAACTGATGGTACCCATTAGAAATACCCTCCCAACACACACACACACCTCCCCCCCACTTACTGGGCAGTGTAGGCATAGTTGAGCAGGATCTCCACAGCCTCAGGGTTCAGATCCTCAAACTTGACATGGGAGACGCCGTGAGGCTCCAGGTCGCTGTTGAAGATCTCAAACAGGTACGGGCTGCAGCACGCCAGCACGGCACGGTGCGCCATCAACTCATGACCACACACCTGGAGAGGTCCGGAGGCAACGACAGCAAAAAAGAAAGTTACACCAGGTACACATGTTGAGAGATTAAGATCAGGCTTTACTGTCAATCATTCCAGATTCATATGATGATTGGGCCATTTTTATAAGAGGGAGGGGTTTAGCAGCACAAATGATCAGCCTAGAATAAATATTGCCTCAAGACAGTATCTCTCTCTCCCATCATCTTGGTGTCTCTCTCTCTCTCCACAGGAACCAGGACTGTCCTTTCTAGGTCTTTCCTCTTCATTAGCAACTTAATGGGTGCTGCTTAGGTTACAGCCACCCGTAGTTCCCGGAATCTGCACTACTGAAACGACACTCCTCCTTTTTGTCCCTGTATTGCGTCGTGTTTCAGGATTGACTCGGCTTAACCCTGTACTGAGTCTCCACGCTCCGTGTGAAATACAAGCTTTGCTTCATGACCTTGAAATAAACTGTAAGCAAGTGAGCTATTCGGAGAGAAAAAAAAATGACCTCAAGAAGTGCCTATGCAATAAATAAGAGCCTTTTTTTTTGGCAAAGATCTTAAAATGCTTGAAATTTGTCATTAAACTTGTAATGTTTAACTTCTAGTGATTAGTTTATGGCTACTAAGAAGTGTAGTGGTGCTCACAGCTTTTATGACTTTCGAGTAATGCCCCGAACTCGCTCATTTTCAACACTAAACTTAAAACACAGCTGTGCGTACAAGGGGCGTTCGAGCCAAACTGGGATTTGATTGCGCAGTTATGAGAGTAAAACTAGTGCTTGGATACCATCAAGGTAGAAAGTTTTTATCGGACTGTTTAAAACTCTGGCCTCCCAGGAACTCCTTTAATGGCCCAAACAATAGCCTTTAACGGGGGGGTGCAAGTATTGTTGGTGAATGATTGTGTGAATAGTTCACACCGAGAGATGTGTCTCATCCCCAAGTTATCCTTCGATGTTCAAGGATCAGGTGTTCCACTCGGTGAATGTTTACCGGAACGGCCTTCTTTAAAATGTTCGCGCCATTCAAACGTTTTACGGTATTTTAAGAGTCTCCTGTAAATGTCAATCATTTTGCGCCTTTCATTCATGAGAAATTTCATCACTGTTTGACTCAAACGCCTTCATATTTTTAACAATCAAGGGGCACTTTTCAACTAAACGCATTTAACCGTTTCGTCATTTCTTCCAAAACACCCCACCCATAGTGTCTGACTGACAGCGAGAATGCAAACAAGACTGTACTGGTGTCAATCATGACCTCATGACTCATGACCATTTTAACCACTGAACAGACTTTGCATTAGAATTCTGACAGCAGCTTTACATCATCGTTCAGGAAAAAACCCTTGGAAATCTGTGCTTTGCATAGGGATTTAAATCATGCTGTAAATGACGTGCGCGCAGACGGGAAACGCATCTGCAAATACATGATTTAATAAGTGTTTGCATTTTAATAATTCCCTTGGGAATGGAAAAGCTTTTAATTTTTACTGATATATATTTTTTTTTCACCTGCAGTCTGACGTCACAGAACTGTCCGCTCTTTCTCAGGGCGTTCATCTTGGCGACGGTGGAGTCCAGGAACGTCTCGTCTTCGAAGATTAGGTATCCGTTGGGAATCATTTTTGCTGGTTTTGAAAGTTAAAGCCTTTGATGAAACAAAGAAGAAGCTATTAAGTGTAATGATTCACACACACAGGGAAAAAAATGTAAATACATGTGCTTGAAATGTTTCCAGACAAGTCATGTTACCTAATCAGAAATTCCTTGGAGAATTTTTGGAGAAACCGTTGTGCTTCAGGTCTTTTTGCTTCACGTCTGAGCAGGTGGCAGAGGTGATGCCAGAGAACCAGGGCGAATGGAAGGGCGGGGCAGCCGCGTTAACGCAAACTCTCAGGCTTAGAGCGACTGTAATCAAGTCCTCGGGATCCCGTTGGCTATAGAATGAAGCCTTTACTAGGTTGGTCGTGTATTGTAACCTGAAAACAGAAGAAGAAAAAAAACCAGAATGGCGCAGAACATGAGAGCGGGGCAGATTTATTAGATTGATGCAACATTGGGTACATACTCGTTCTGGTCGGTTTTGTACTCTGATCGTTTTGTTGCGTTTTTAACAGCAGGCTTAGGATTTGTGCAAGGCTGCTGATTTGTGTGTGTGACGCAGACATTTGGTTGTCCTGGACGCCTGAAAGCAAGTTTTTCCCCCTCAAAACTGAGAAAGAAAAAACTAAAACATCACTTTGGGTGTTTCAGTCACGTGGATAAAGGAGTGCAAACACGAAATACTAATCAGGCTTAAGCTACTACTGCAGCTAATACTGAGCCAACACGGTCATAATCGGGCTTGGCTGCGTGACTAACTTACCCTGCAGACACGTTCATTCAAAGCCCTCCCTTTTCTTCCACAGGTAGAGAAAAATAACAGACTTGGTTATTACACAAATTTTGCAATCAGTAAACAAAAGGGCATGTGTGGGGGGGGATTGGAGAATGCTGTCTGCTTCTGATCACGTCTCGATCCACGGCTGTATGAAGGAACGTTTAATATGAACACCCATCGTTGTAAGGAGACATCTGGAGAAAGGCGCTTGATGCAAAATGTGTTCAAGTCAAACCATGACTTTTGACAGAAGCGCCTTTTTATTCCACATGTTGGCGTCGAGTCATCTATTTTCAAGTTTCAGGAGTTCAACTCTCCGAATGTTCACAAGAACGACTGCAGTGGGCTCCGAGCCAATCCCATAATGAGCCTAATCAGCAAAGCTATCCGAGGCAGAAGATTCAAACACGTCTCACGAATCTATAAGGAACAGATTTCTATACTGTTCTGTTCCCTGAAAGCCAATGTGACGTTCAGACAAATTATTATTTTTATTAAACACACCGGGTGACACTTTAAAACCTTATACTGCAGGAAGAAATCTGGCATGACTCAGCAAAAAATAAATAAATAAATAAATAAGCCACCTTCTGTGCAGACAACCATGACGTCCTTTACGGTAGGACAGAGACAGTTTGGGGGGGGACGTTGTACGAGTAAATGAGTTCTGGAAAAGAAGACAAGGCATTACTGTGCATCCTTCTGCATTGTGACCTCTGTAATAAAGAGAGACTTGTTCTGCTGCCTCGTAAAGAATTTCGCTCAGCCAAGACTAGCTCTCTGTGGAGAAAAACGGCGAAATGATGAGCAGAACGCGTTCAAGCTGTTTGTGTAAGGCTGCGAGGAGTTTGTGATTACGCTAATCGCTACCATGAGACCCTTCCTCACGCTACTCATGAGGCTCCCCAGCCAACACTTGCAAAATAAAAAAAACATTTTTTTTTTTTTTAAAGCCGCCCCCGTCCCCAGTTTTCACCAAAGGTCTGTAGTTTACTCTGGGTAGATCGGGTCTGATCTGCAGGGACCGAACAGATGAGATCAGTCCGGATGCTCGTAACTCAAATGCGTGTCTACACCCGCATGTGGCTTTTAAGAACATGCCAGGCTTACACAACAGTATAAAAACCAAGGCATGAGAGTACAGAATGTACAGCCCAGGCAACGTGAATCATATTTTACTCAAAAACAGAACTGCCTAACCACAGGTTTGGAAGGGGGGGGAAAAAAAAAAAAAAAGACTTTTTTCTGTTATTTTTTCCCCCTTCTTCATAAGACAAACACACACCAGGATAAAAACGATACTGTGGACTTTCCAGAGAAAAAGTTTTCCCATGCCTAAAATCCAGTGTTGAGTGTTACACATCGAGTTTTTCAAAAAGGGGAAGGAAAAAAAAAAAAGTCTGCATCATCAGGCTGTATTTGCACCATCACCTTCTCTCAAGCTGCCCCCCCCATCCGATATACAAATATAAAAGGGACCAAAACAAATAAAAGCGCCTTCTTCACGCAGCTAGCGGGGACAGTGCTGTGCTGATGGCTTCGTGTGTATTCTATTACAAGTGGTCGAATAACAAAGAATTTGACTAGATTCACGATATCTGTATTATGGTAATCATTTTTTAGCAGTTATAAATGTTCCATTACTTCTATTATAGTGCTGCCAGGGGGGAAGGTGAAGGCCTGAGTAGATTTTAAAGTGTGTCTTGTTGCAGGACAAAGAATGAAATAAGACAACAGAGGGTGCTGTGATATTGGGGAAATGTATATTAGTAGGCACCCTGTGGTTTAGTACAAACTTTGTTATACACGTTTATGATCAGCTCAGTACCAAAAAATTTATATTATATATATATTTATTTTGTAGGCCATAAAAGAAAGTAGGATATTATGTTAAAGGCGATTTTTCAGACAAAAAATTAAGCTGCTGGGTGTTGCATGCCAAAAAAGAAGCGGGTGCGACATACAAAGACTTCAGGAAGGATTGTGGCCGGTTCTGCAGGATGTTCAGAAGAAAAACAAAAGCAGCTAATTTCTTTATAAAACTGCACAAATTGTATTAATTACTGTTTATTCCTTTTTAATATTTTTTTTGTAAAAACTTTATTATGACAATTTGCATTAAATTACATAATTTGTAGTAGATATTTACATGTGGCCAAGAATTTTCCTTCACATTCCACTGCACTGTGATGTGCTTTATTTTTCTTATACCAGATCAACCCTTACATAAAAAAAAGTATACTTTTATGCTATAATCCACTTATAGTAATGTTTAATAATAAAAACTCCTGTCAAAAAAAAAAATCTTCTTAGAGAACGGTTCATTACATCAGCAATTTTCCTCTGACGTCTTTTCATTAGCTCGGCACCAGGTTTCAATTATGTCGCACACCAACCGGACAAGTTCATTAAAACTGGCTGTTTCTATAACAACACATCAGAACAAGCGTAGTAATACCGAATAAACTAGTCATTAGCTTCTGAAGCACTTTCTCCGGAGTAATTGCAGTTTTACTTCCTCCAGAGTCATTTCCAAATTCTCTTGTATTTTCATTTAACCAGCTGTTAATACATGGGAAAGGAAGTCTATTTCCCCTTAAATAATTATTGTCAGATATAAGCCTCACACAAAATGTTACTCCTATTAAAAATATCCTTATCCAAGAACAGCTTTACATTATATACACTTTTAATACACCGTAAGGGAGGTTAGAGTTAAACCGGGACATCCTGGTTTAACTCGGACACCACTCATATATGCGCTAAATAGGCAATAATTTTAAAATTCAACCTCCAAGTAATAAATAAACCTGCTAGTAAGTGGTTGTTTTACTTTTACAACAAAAATTTATCTTCATGACATTTCAGGAACATTGTTTAAAGTTAATAACTAGTGACTTAAACTAAAGTACTGGTCCCCATACCACCCACCACCCCTCCCACCACCCCCACCCTTGTACTGCCTTACATGGCCATTGAAAGCAAACATGTAAAAGATACTTGATGCACACTGAATCTGGGTCAAATACAAGTGCAACAAAGCTCTGTCCCATGTGCCGCTTTCCACAATGAAACCTGAACAAGTTCAGCTTGTAACCGTGTACTTTACCTGATAAAAGTAAT
This sequence comes from Leiocassis micropogon, assembly GCA_028565275.1. NCBI lineage: Eukaryota > Metazoa > Chordata > Actinopteri > Siluriformes > Bagridae > Leiocassis > Leiocassis micropogon. Next base: position 3,655,641 of record JAOVVA010000026.1, read on the forward strand.
GAACGTGTAAGGACCATCGTACACTGCAATGTGTTTTCACACAACCTCACGTAACCTCAAAAGCAACATTTCTCCATCATATTATTATTAAACCATCGGTTTCTGTGATACACGGCATCTTATTAGACACAAGAACTGTAAAGCTCGGATGGCAACAGCGCCTACTGCTGCCACATCTGGAAAGTGCATGTAGCTAGGAATACAGCTGGTAACTTTCAAACAAATCTTGTCTAGCAAGAGGCTAGATCTAGTACATAGTACACTAATTAATGCTTTCATTGCAATGATGTGTGCTTCCGTAGACATCAGTAGAGGTCAAAATGTGTCTTAATAGGATTGTACCTGATTTTGTAAAACAGGAAATAATGTTCTCCACAACCCTGCCTGGGCCACAAGTGAACATGACCAAGAGGTCACACAAATGTAGTAAACCAAGGACAAATACACACACACACACACACACACTATACGACACACTATACGACACACTATACGACACACTAGTGTAGTATACTACACACTGGTGCAGTATGCAGTATTCAGCCTTTGTCTGGTCGCACGTTACACGCATGCGCATTGAAGACCAGTGATGTTAAACCCAATTCTGATACATAATCAGGCATCAATCTTATTGAAAACCTGAATTATTTTATACACAATATATATTTTACAGTCTAAATAAATAAAAAATATACGAATGCGTCAGCCTATACAGCACTCACATCCTGATTAGCCAAGTAGGGGTAAAATCCCATTAGAGACAGCATAGCAACCTCTTAGCAACCCCCTCCTGAATGCTGATTGGCCAGATCGGATCAATTAAGCGCGATGCTATTGGATAGAACACACATCAATCAGCAGAAATATGACTCCCCATATGTTGGACGCAGATTCAGCATGGTTATGGCTCACTCAAGAAATATTAGCCAAGATTATTATTATTATTATTATACTAGACAGGTTTCTAGAAGAAAGCATAAATCATTTTATTTAACGTTATAATATATTGGCACCTGGACTTGTAACTTTTTTTTTTTAATCAGTCAATTTTATCCGACATTAAAATCGTTTAAGGTTATTTTTTTTTAAACAAAAAAGATTTGATAAATCCTTCTTTGACTGTTGCCTTGTCAACATGCAAATAAACCAAACTCAGAGGAAGCCACGTGACCACCCCAAAACCACGCGCGCGCCAGATTATTAATGGGGATTTTCTTTCAACGCTTTGAGTATATTTAACAAACATACCTCGTTCTTTTTTTGTATATATTTAATATTATAATTTAAAAAAAAAATTTAATCAGATGTCAACGCCACCCTGCGCCCGTTATCAAATTCTTCCACGTAACGTTACAATACACACGCGCTCGGACTTACCTGATCCGTTTGCCAGCAGACGATGGTAGACATATTTGGGTTCAACTCGAAGTTGTCTAGCAAGCAGCGGCTAAACGGCGAACGGATCTGCACGGGTCCGAATCGGGTCGGGTTTGGGTCGACTGGTATCCACGCGAAGCACGAACCTTACGTTAGACGTGAGGGCGCGAGAGCTTTCAGTTGCACACAACCGAAGCACGCTTATAACGGAAGCCACGCCGACAGTGACGTCAGGGTGTTTAGCCCCGCCTGCGGAAAAGTACAGGCTGCAGGGGGGCGGGGCCACGGCGGATGAAACCGGTTTCCGTGCTGCGTTCCGTGGCGGTGTATTTCACACATCTTGTTCATTTAAAAAAAAAAAAAAAAAAGCTGAATAAAACTAACGACTCAAATTAAAACATGAACTTTTTTGTATGTTTGAAATCATTCTAATATCAGCTTAGATCTTTCTCTTATATTTTTCTCTTAGATCTTTCTCAATCACCTCTATATGTGTTTCTACACTAAACATGATGCAATGCTATGTACGTTGATGTATTTCCTTTTGTAACAGGAAATCAGAACATGACAGCCACTTCCGTTGCCTGTGTTTACATCATAAGCTAAAACCAGCAGCCGTATAGCCTACCACCAGTACCATCAACGTGGTTGTAGAAAGGATGAGTGATTGTTGTTTTTAATGAAAACACACTAAATGGCCAAATCAGACCCATATGTGGCTCTTCCATGAACTGTCGACACAAAGTTGTCAGATTTCCCTTAACAGGAACCTGACGGCGCCCCTGCGCACTAACCAACCTCCTAAAGACGTGCTTTGCCTCAGCGAACACCTTTGGGATGAACTGACATGAACACTCACAATAACACTGTGCTACTGTAGCTGAAAGGGATCATTCACACACCCACTTTCCAAATCTAGTGCAAAGCCCTCCCAGAAGAGTGGGTATTATTACAGAGATTAATGTGGACAGAGGTGTTGTCTCATGACCCCAGGTTAAACACACTGTTCTGGTTTAGTTAAGAAAGTTAGGAGTTACAGGTGCTGGGTGAAAAAAAACATGATCTTACACCAAGTCTAAGTGCAAGTAGGTTTTGTTATACCTCGGCGTATGAATTTTTACCTTAAGAAATGAAATTTTGAAAGAAATTTGCATCGGCATTAAGAAGCATTTTCGGCATACAAACAATCGCACAGAACCGAACGCCGGCTAAGTTGTGCGTACGTCTAGAAGTCGTTCAAAACTTGTTTGCATCAGTGGAAGGTCAAACGAAACATGTTTTTTCGTTATTTTTTCTTTCAGTCACCTAAAGCTGTTTCGAAAGAGACAACCCACGATACCAACATTGCTTTCATCATGCGTTCATTTTTTTGTGTATTTTTGGTTGGCTGGAACGTATTAGAATGGATTATTTGCATTTATATTATTTCTTAGAGCTACCAATTGTAGATTATTCAATGGTCAGTGTGTGTGTGTGTTGTTTAAGACAGAAAGCTAACATAACTGTAGTATACGTATAAGAATATTATCAAAGATGGGCTTCATGTATATTTTTACTTTTATATATTTAATTCATATTTTGGCTCTAGATTATGTGGAGGGTCTACCATGCAAGTCAACAAAGTTACTATTAGAAAAAATAATGTTGGGTGATGAATGATATTAATGTGACCCGTGCCTTGCCTTGCAATCTGACCAATGAGATTTTAGAATCTTAGAAACAACAGTGTGGCACAATCTTCCATATCCAACATAAAATCCTAAAAAGCTTCTTGTGGTGTGGTGTGGTGTGGTGTGGTGGTTTTCTAGCTTCTTTTGCAAGACTCTCAATACTCAACTTCAGCAGCAACCTCATTTCCCCTCTCGTCTGTTCCGACCATTCAGCACTCAGCATCACCAGTATACTAATCACCATCCTGATCATCTGTCACCATCTGCACCTGTTCCTCACTGGTTCATGCCTTAAGTTAGATCCTTTTTTAATGCCTGAATGATACATGGTTCCATTGTGTGGCTTAACATACAAAAACATTCCTCTGAAACGGGTCAGGTACAGGGACTGGACTGAAAATGAGAGTCTATCAGGAAGCCTGAAGAACTATTCCTCAAGACTACATTAATAATACAAGAAAGTCTGGCTCTTTGGACGCAAAATATGAAGAAACAAGTGCTGGCTCGAGACATTTTCACAGTACTGTATATGATAGAATTCCTCTAACCCTGGCTTGTGGTATAATAGGTGAGAGCTGGCTACACACGTCGACATGCATCATGTGTCTATCAGTATACTCTCTATACTGCTCTATGCTTATGGTACACGTCTGACTTTGTCTTCACAAATCCATGACCCCATGTCACAAACATAAAGTAATAGTGATAGGAGGTGTACTGATAAGAGGTAGATAAGGGGCTGGATTAACGTGCAGATGTACACACACTCAACTGCTCGTACAATGTGTACTAAGGAAATGGGTAAAAGGTTTTGGTGGTCGAGTGCCAGTTAAAACATGGTACACTTTCTCAGATTTTAGAGCGATGATTCCTTTCTCTGAATCAGACACAGAACTGACTCATGCTCCATGTGTCATGTTGTTCCAGTACATTTTTTGGCATTTCCTTTTGCTTCTCTTTCAAACACATATTCACTTATTTATTTCTTTTAATCACTCTACATCTATTCTTTAACAAGTCAGGCTGGACATTTTACTCATTGCAAAATCTAAGCATTATCATTACCCCGGCACCTGGTGTTATACCGTACGGGAATGCAACCGAGCTCACGTACACTTTCCTAACACGCCTGCACATTCCCAGCGGTTACACGTCCACGAATAACATGTTTGTAACAACGTCCCCTGAGCACGTCGCAGTAGCGCCTGCTAAGGCTCACTAGGACTTGGAGCCTAATGAGTTATCACTGTGTGTTTATTAAAGTGGCAGATGGCTGTGAGGTGGCAGAACAACGAGGTGTGATTAAGAATCGGGACGGGATTTTTTATTTTTTTGCACTTTAAAGTGCCTCTGATAATGATGCTTCAACAAGATTATCTGTAGTCATGGCTGACCCATTTTTTTTTTTTCGCCGACTCATCAGCTGAAATGTTTGGCTTTAGTCCAGAGGTTTGGATATTCCTTGCTTATTCATTAGATGTAAATGAGGCCGGGGAAATTTCCTCCCACCTTCCAAAAACATGCGTGTGATCTACTTGCAACAAATAATTATCGAGTATTAGCACTGAATCGTATTTGCATGAGTTTTATGGATATGGAGAGTGTGTCCTTCTCAAGCTCCTCATCAGTTTTGCAGCTCTCTGCAGAACTTCCTATTCGTTTTAGACAAATAGGATGATCGTGCATTATTATTATCCCTTACAAGACTAATTGACAAGCATTTGGTGCCAGCATATGCTCGTGCAGCACAGTTCTCCATGTACTGTACACCTATATCACCTATCAGTCATTAATCAAAGAAGAACTGAGCATTTCCATCTGTGACCTGATCAGCTGTTCAGGGACATATCGCTCTGCCAGTGACTTTCCCTGCGTTCGCCTACCTCTCTTGCACTTCTCCGTGATAACTCAGGAAAGTGGGTCAGATAAGAGCCTTCACATTGTTGCCCTGTCCTGCTTTCTTGTTTTCACCATGCCTGTGACGCTCTCATTTCTTTCCCGTTCTGGCATAGAGGAATAACAGGAGCAGGACGTGTGATGTGATTGTTAGTTCGGCATGACCTAGTGTCATTTGTTCTGCCATGCGTACAGTTAACAGGGATTATGCGCCTAGCTACCCAGTCACAACACACACCATTATTCCTCGCTTCATGCAATTATGTCTTTGTCTTTTGCATTCCTGCATTCCACTTTAATATTGATGACCTAGTAAGGTAAGCCGACAATATACGAGGGGATTCAAGTGAAACTGGGACTTGTGATACAATTTTAAAATCGATTAACATTTACAGAAGGCTTCAAGGACAGTACAGTGAAAAGACTCATAGCCGCAGCAAAACATTTGAATGGTGTAACCATTTTAAAGAAGGCTGTACGTCCGTGAACGACGATCCCGGGCCGAGGTGACTCGGAGCCCACTGATTCTTGTAACCAACTTGGAAAGAGGCACATCTGTCTATGGGAACTGTACACACAATCATTCACCATCACCACATGGACATTACAAGAACACATCCCCTGTACAGTCCTGACCTCGCTGCAAGCTATTTCCACGTGTTTGGGCCATTAAATGTGTTCCTGGGAGGCCAGGGCTTCAGATGTGAAGCAATATTGAGAACATTTTGATTGATGTCTATTTTTATGTCATCCAAGAACTAGTGAAATGCAGAGATAAGTTCATTAGTATAGCAGGGGACTATATAAAGAAATGGTTAGACTTGGTTTGACTTTTCTGCATCTTTGGAACTGCCTTGGTTGTCATGGTTTAAAATACATTACATTACATTACATCAAGTAACCCAGTCCCTTAAAAAGACAGCCATGCATTTCCATCGTCACTCGTGTAGAACAGTAAAGGAAAGGATGAACAAACATGAAAAAGGAAAGACTCCTGGCTTCTGTTTCCTGCTCATTTGATAAGAACCCTGTGCTTCCTATGAGGAAATTCAGGCTTAGTCATTTGAAATTCTTGTCTACTAGATCAGATTTATTTGCAAGCATAGTGTACTTATACAGTACGTACATCTGTACATACTGGATTCCAGACACTGATTCACTCTCAGTCGCTTCCAGCATATATATATGCTATAGAGTCACTGGCTCATCCTTCGCAGCTCATCTTTATCAAATTAACCGAAGCAATAAGCAGAATAGCTGTTGCTATGGTTACCGTCTCCAGCCACGCTGAAGCATCAGGCTGTGTCTGTGTTGGCGGGGAGAAAAAAAATTATGTCGGGTAAAGGGATAAAAATATAGCACTCATACCCACCACCCTACTTTCTTTCTTCTTTCTTTTTTGTTAAGTAAGTGCATTTCATGGCTACTTATATAACATTACCCTCTATGACACACACTAAGACTTGCAGTTGAGCTTTGCTGTACCTGGTTTAATGAATTGAATCACAGAGACACAACAGTTTAAAAAACAGAGGCACTGCCGCATTTTAATTGCACTGTCATTATAATGGATGGTAATTACAGTATGTTCAGCGTGCGCCCCATCTCCATGCACCAGCCGCTCTCTGGCTCTGTCTAGTCCTGTGAGGTACCAGTCTATGCCTCCTAGACCTTTTTGTTCAAATCCATCCGTACTGAATACAAATGTTGACCAAGCTGAACCGTTGTCATTTGATTACACATTCGTTTTGTGCCATTACTTCAATGCTTCAATAAAACCGCCCCTTTATTCAAGGACATAGTGTATACAGTTAAATCCAGTGCCAGTAAATAATCTCTGTGCACACAAGGACACAAGCAGTTTAATTTAGTAAAAGCACTACAGGCTCTTTTGATTTGTATCTCCTGCTGTCCCAAAACTCGTGTTCTCAATGTCAGCTGTTTCGCAGAAGAGGACGAGTTCCTCTTAAGGTTTCTGCCTCACCTCTGACTTGAATGCTAGGAATTTAAAACAACATCTGGATTGCTGTAAAGCTGCTTTACATTTAAGTGTAAGTCAATTCACAAGTCAGTTTTTTTGGCTGTTGAGTAATTTCATCTTCGTAATAAATCACAAAAGTTTAATGAGCTCATAATATTTCAGGAGGTAATCTGATCCAGAACACAAATTGTGATCAGGATTAAATATTACGATGTTATTGATTGAAAATTGACTGCGACAACATTTAGCTTCCGTACTTCCCGCTGCTAGGTTTGTGGAGTGACTCAAGCAGCACCACCACCTCGTCCTACAAATCACGTGCTTATCAGGTACATTGAACCCGTGAACCTTTGAATGTTGGTCGAGATTGCTGTAGGAAGCGTATCAGGTTTTTAGAAGCCACATGTGTCCAATCTGTTCGAAGAACCTCAGGAACACAGAGGTGCTGATACTGGATTTCTGAGCCGCAAAGGCTTACCCGCCTCTTAGGTCAGAAAGGCGATACATTGCTTTTGGCTGATTTCCTGCGATCGATCCGGATGAAGCAAGCATGAAGGAGTTTCGCTAATGGCCAGTCAGCACATTCAAATATATACTTAGTACAGTAGAAAATACCATATAAGGAGATTTCATTTGCCAACAGGTTGCACAGAGAGTAAGATAGAGTTAATAGAATGTTTATGAAAATGATATTCAGTATATGAATACACAGGTATGCAGCCTATATAATGCTTAGGATCATGTTTAAGGCATTTTTGTTAGCTCATGGGGTGTTCAAGTCAAACCGGGACTTTTGGTAAATAAAGGGATAAAACCGACTGACATTTATAGAAGACTTCAACAGTGATGAAATTGAATGGAATGCGTAATCCTTGAAAATCCATGGATACGTTTTTTTATCTATCTATAGAAACCATACACACAATCTTTCACCAACACCACTTGAACATCACAGGAACTCGGCTGGGAGTCATTGCCACATCCCCCCATACAGTCCTGACCTCGCTCCAAGCCATTTTCACATGCTTGTGGCATTAAAGGAGTTCCTGGGAGGCCAGGGTTTCAGACAGTCTGATCATGGCTCTGGCATACTGAGAAAGGGTTATGTATTTCCGCCTCACGTCTCACGTTGCTAGGATCCACCCCAACCCTGACCAGGATAAAGATAAAGCTCTTCCAGAGAATAAAGGAGTCGTGAGGATTGTTGTGTTTTCATTAATAATCAAGCTTGTTGTATTTACAGCTTAAACACAGACGTATTTCTGGGAAGAGCAGAGGAGAACGCTGTTACGTCAGACGGATTTTCGAGTGCCGTGCAGCGCAGAGTGTTTTATGCCCTGTGTGTGTGTGTGTGTGTGTGTGTGTGTGTGTGTGTGTTCTACTCTCTGTAACCAAGGCCAGAGCACTATGATCTCTTTTTGTGGCTCAGAGTGCCAGCATTGGCCAATACAATCTTCATTATCATTCACATGAACCTGAAATGATCTTTGTCTCTCATTCTCTTTCTCTCTTTTTCGACTAGTATAATATTTTGGTCCCATTACACACTTAACTCAGAATGTACAGAGTGACGTGCAAGTAAAAGCATGTGAGGGTGATAATCACAAGAACTTTTTGTGTTAAGTGTCCTCTCTTCAGCCTTGGCAGTGCTAGGAAGGGAAAAGAGAGCATGGGAACTGCCACAGTTCTCAGCCATATCGATTGATTTGGTTTTATTTATTTTTATGCAGTTGGTTATTTTTGGAAAACGAAGCACATCAGACTTAATAAAAATCCATAAATTGGCGTGAAGGGCTAAAGTTCAATTGTGGACTTGAAACACTCTTTACTCTTTAAGAGACCAGTTTAGGTCACTGATATGCGTGGAACTTGCCGCCTTTTGACAGGCAGAGACACTTCTTGGGGCCCCAGGCTTGCAGGGGATCCTCAAGGGCTGACAAAATTATTTATTATTTACAAGATAATGGTGATGAATGCATTTTGGAGAGGCATCCGGCAATTATTTGCCCAGGGCCCCAACTGACTCTAAAATCTCCTCTGTTGACATGTCGTGCATTCTGAGATGCCGATTGAGTCAGCTCATGGATCCTATGGTATCTGACCTCTCTGGTTTGTTTTTATTTTTTACACCATTCACCATCCATCTATAGAAGCCTCTGTAGTCCACACTATGGGCAATTTGGGAATGCCAATTAGCCTAATCTGTATGTCTCTGTGCTGTGGGAGGAAAGTGGAATGCTCAAAGAAAACCCAACAAACACGGGAAAAACATGTAAACTCCATGCACGCAGACCTCGAGGTGAGAACCGAACACGGATCCTGGGAGTGCAAGACAACAGTGCTAACCACCATGCCGCCATTCAACAGACTAATGTGTCTGAAATACTCAAAACAGCCATTCCACAGGTGAAGTCACTGAAATCATGTTTTTGTGAACATTCATTGAATCATTTGACCATGAGAAGACAAGCCCTGTTGAATATCTTCTCCAGAATTTCTCCATGCAAGTAACAAAAGTGAATTTGGCTTTATAGCCATGACAGCAGTGCGCGTGTGTTTCTGAATGCACGTGCACAGTGTGTAGGAGGTGAGGCTTCTTTGGAGGTGTGTCTGAATATTTTCATGGTCATGCATGCTAGGATTTAGGACGCTGCGTGTACGTGCAGGTACAATTGTGCAAAGTGTACATTTTGTACACCCGTATTGTTATTAGACTAAGCGAGTGAATAACACTTGACGGGCAAAGAAGGAAGAAAGATACGCTGTAAATGACAGCTTCAAGGTCTTTCTCAGAGTTTGTTTTCTCTTCGTCACGTGTCACACGTTGAAGCTCTATTTACATGGCATGTGTCATATTTTAAACAAAATACAGGAGATTGAAGATAAAACACAGATCACAAAAACCAGGCCAGGAACACATATCGTCCGAGCTGTCTAGTCGTTTAATACTCATGCATCACCTTTGACTCTTATAGTGTGAAAGTGCCTTAAGTTCAACCTCATGTGCCACAAGTAAATCCTTCTGGTTTCCATGGTGACGTATCTTAAATATACACTAGAGCTGGACGTTCGCTCGTTGAACAGGAAGTATGTGCGGATTATGGCATTAGCTCAGCGGAAAACGAACCCGAAACAGTGTGAAAGTGTGAGTCTAGGAGAGAAGGAGAGATGGAACGTATAAGGTTGTGTAAACATGGAAACGTGCAGAAGCACTGATGGATAGAAACAGCACCTGCTTGCAGTTTTACCGAGGGCCATGTGGGTTTTCATGTTTGTGTCATGAAGGCAATTTGTATAATGTGTTAACTGAAAGGTGAGAAGTTAAAGAGAGAGAGAGAGAGAGAGAGAGAGAGAAATATCTTACACTGTATCTCCGTATTGTCCTAGTTTTAGTTTTTTTTTAGTTTTTTATTCAGATAATGGATGACTTCCTTTACTTAGAGATAAGGACTGTGAACTGAGTACGACTGCCTGTGATAACTCATCTATCTAGAGTACTGATAACAATATGACAAAGATATGCGGATCTCAGAAGTTTTCAGTTTTTCACCCATTTCTAGACTTGTTCCTGTCAAACGGTTTGTTTTCCCAAATACTCCTCATGCGCCTATCTAATCTACATCCCTGAGAATTTTCAGACGTGTGGATCCCTGTATATTGATCTTGGCATGTAGATCTTAATACCGGAGCTTTATATAGACACAATGGTAGAACGGTATTCACTGGAAGTGTTATCAGAGGCCTCCAGGGTGTGAGTGCCAGATGTCTCATTAGCAGCAACCTCCGGTTTATGTACCGAGATCTTTAAGTCAACACCAGTCCGGGACAACACCACTCGCATTGTGTTCCTCTTGTCCACTTGCAGTCGTCCGTTTCCTCCTGTATTGCAGCTTGTAACAGGATTATTATGTAACGAGCGGACAGACGCGTACGCGCACACATACACACATCCGCTCCTGAGAACCGAGGAAGTGAAAACTGTACAACTGGTGTGAACCTTACGACTGTGAGAAATATATAGAAGAGTCTGTGATCCAAATTAAGGTCTGGATTCATTCCACAGAAGAGTTGTATTCTTTATAAATCATGAATCTGTTTGTAAAAATTCCAGTGGGATTTGCGAGTACAATCCTCCTATTACAAGTTTACACCGTTTCTACTCTCAACCACAATTTCCCTGGCGATGTTCATGATGCCAAAGCACACACTTATCTTGAATAGTTTAACTTTAGTTTTTTGTATATTTTTAATGATGTAAGTAATAAAATACAACAGAGAGTACATTTAACAGGAAAATGAACAACTAAAGGCTTTTTCTTTGGCAATAACATCACACTTTGAAGTGTTTTATTCTTTTTATACCATGACATTGCTTTTTCAAATTTTTACGTAGTAGTCAGGCTTTTTATTAATCTTTTTTGTATAATATCCTGTTGTCACTTACATTACAACAGCTACAGTATAAACATTCATTTATTCATTCCTTTTCTATACCACTTGTCCTGTTTTCAGGGTTGCAGGGCCTGGAGGTCCTGGAGCCTATTTGGACATGAAGGCAGGGTGCCAATCCATTGCAGGGCACACACACACACACACACTATGGGCAATTTGGGAACGACTATTAACCTAATCTGCAGG
>JAOVVA010000026.1:3667302-3705947 GCA_028565275.1 Leiocassis micropogon
CCCCTGGCTTCCCACCACCCAAATACTAACCAGGCCCGAGGCTGCTCAGCTTCCGAGATCAGATGAGATCAGGCACTATTAAACTCGTATGGCCGTAAGCAGCTTACAAATCTGAGCTCTAGTCTACATTTTTTAAAACGAAATAAAACGCTTTCTGAATTCTGCTTTATCAGAATTGAGGATTTAAAAAGCACAGTGGTAGCCTATACTGTATGTGTTAACAATGTTCTTGGCTTGTTCAGTGTTACGTCTGCAGCGGTTTTGCTAGAATAGGAATGCAAACAAGAAAAAGAAAATAAAGGTTGATTCCCAGGGCATTGCTTATTAATCACTTTGTTTCTCTCTGTCTGGGTGAATGTGGTATTCAGGTACACATATTGTTCCCGAGGCTGTGTGTCAGCGAAGGCCGTTCTCACAGACACACTGTTCCTGCTTGGCATGTCAGACGGAGACACGTTGATGAGTGCGGTGCCAGCCTGAGGGTGCGAATGAATGCCAGGCTTTAGTCTAAACAGCTTGTTCACTTCAACCTTTGTGATTACTGATGAGTTGTGTCACAAGGCTAAGCTATTTCCAGCCATACCGTTATTGTACAAGGGTGTTTTTATTCAGTGTCTATTAAATGTGTGTTGCGAGCACAGCGCTTTACATGGTCAGCATCTACTGTATATGCACACTTCCTCTTCTCGTCATTGTCTTTGACTCACCCTAAGAGTAGATTAACATGACACTAACATGAGCTAACCTAACAGGATTTCTGAGAGGATTTACTGAGAAGGTTATTATCAAATTCAAATGTATTTGTTTAGTGAAATGGTGGAAAACAGGAGTTTACTGCAAGGAAAAAGTGCACTGAGGAAATGGAAATTTAAAAATTGTGTACAAATTTAGTTGTATTATAGAAAAAAATTATTAAAATAAAAAAATATAAAATGTAAAAAATTAAACGTATGAATTAGAGTTAAACAGGATATGTGATGGATGAATGTGTGTGAATGTGAATGTATATTATAACCATAAATATAAACGTTCCCATACCTTACTGATAATACAAGCTGGCTAAAATGAACTAACATGCCTAAATGATTTCAGATTTTTTTTATATTAAAAAACAAAAAAATGTTATTACGGTTATAAATATAAAAACAAATATAAATTTCCTTATCACTCATCGTCTATACGGCTTTATCTTGTATACAGAGTGGCGGGGGGCCTGGAGCCTATCCCAGTATAGACTTAGGGCATGAGGTGGGGTACACCCTGGATTGAGTGCCAATCTATCGCAGGGGGCACACACACAGGAATCGAACCCGGAACGTGGAGGTGCAAGGCAACAGTGCTAACCACTAAGCCACCATCCCGCCTCAGAGGCACTCATCTTCACTGCTAATCGGAGCTAATATGAACTAACCTGTCTAAATGATTTGATTTATATTAAAAAACAAAAAAGGGGTCTTAATGTTATAAGTATAAATACAAATATAAACTTTCATTTCTTCACTGCTAATTAGAGCTAACTGGCTAACATGAGCTAACCTGACAGGATGACTTTTTACAGGATTTTATAAAATAAAATTTACCTTATAAAGATAAATACAATACATTTCTAATCAACATTGTTACATTTTTTTTTTGTGTTAAACTTTCTCATGCTCTTATCCTCCTCTTGGATCTGATAGTAATGCATTAACTCTTCTCTCTCTCTCTCTCTCTACTCTCTCTTCTCTCTCTTTCTCTTTCTCCCACCCTCTCTTAAACTAACACTTCCTGGTTCGTCTCCGGATGGACATCTATACAACTTCCATTCTTTGTTGTCCAGCATTTCACCAGGACATGTTAAAATGGTTTATGTTCTTTGAAGTAACAGATGTTTGAATCACCAGATGTTTGGCCAAACGTATAAAAACTCTGTTAATAAACAGAGAACTTTCTGACACACAACGGACAGACCAAGCGTCTCATTTATTCAAATTGTAAAACTTTACAGAGACATTTTATTAGATTTAGTAAATATTCTTAACCTTGACTGCTACAGTAATTCCAGCTATGGCTAACATGGGCTAACCTGGAAGAGTTCTAATTAATTTTATACAGTAAATATTTCGTGCTAATTACAGCTAATTGGCTAGCATGAACTTGACAAGATTACTGCTCCCTTAAAACAAATGAAGAACATTCTGATGACGATATACAGTATATAAATACCATTCCTAATTAACAGCTAATGACAGTTAAGTGGCTAACTTGGACTAGGTTGATCTATTCAAATGCTTCTAACCTTCACTGCAAATTTCAAAAATGGCAAAATGGCTAACATGAGAATGGCTAACACTCTTTTTGAGAAAGTCCTTACAATAAATATAAATGTTATTATTTGTTAGGTGTTAATACCAGGTACTGTAAATGGCTAACCTGACAGAATTTCTGACAGCAGTTTTAAGTAATATTTATAATTTTCCAGTAACATTACAGCTTACTTAACATAGCTTGGTAATACGAGCTAACCTGACAGGATTTGTGAAAGGATGTTTATAATATTTATTGCTAATCCTAGTTTGCTGGCTAACATAAAATAAATTAAAACCTTGCATTGATGGAGGATGTGTTTTGAAATTATTCATTAAATCTTTGCTAGAAAGCAATGTTTTTGAGTTCACTTGAGTTTTGAGTTTGTGGTAGGTTGTTGTGATTTTTGGTGGTTCTTGGTAGGTTGTGATGGTTTTGGGAGATGTCTGATGATTTATGATGATTTATGATGAATACTTTGTGATGGTATTCAAAGTCTATATTAGTTTTTGCTGTTTTTTTGTAGTGGTTTTAGTTTATTTTGGTGATTTCTTATTATCTGTGATGGATTGTAGTGATTTGTGGTGGGTTCAGATAGTTGTTGGTGGTTTTAGATGGTTTATGGTGGTTTTCTGTGGTGGTGCTTGGTGGTTTGTGGAGGGTTGTAGTGGTTGTTGTTGGGATAAAATAGTTTGATGTGGTTTGCGGTGGTTTCTGATGATTTGCAGTGGTTTTTATCTTTAGTGATTTCAGGTGGTTTGTGTGGCTTTCAGATTATCTGTGGTTGTTTAGTTGTTGATTTCTGGTGGTTTTGTGTGTGGCGGGTGGTAGTGGTTTCTGTTGGGATAAAATAGTTTGATGTTGTTTGTAGTGGTTTTTGATGATTTGTGATGGTTTCTTATCTGTAATGGTTTTATAGTGGGTGGTGGTGGTTTCTGGTGATTTGTGGGGGTTCTTTAGATTTTTCTTTGTGATTGTTTTCGGTGGGTTTTTCTGATGATTTGTGTTGACTTTTTTTTTTATTGTTTTGGCGGTTTAAGGGGGTCAGTAGTGGTTTGTGCTGGTTTTTGATTATATTATTTGCTATGCTTTCTGATGATTTGTGGGGCTTGTGGTGGTCTGACATTTAAAACTTTTGAAGCTGATCAAATTGAAACTAGTCTCCAGTCAGAGGTTGTAGACATTTATTCCAGGATTTGTTTCAAGCAAGACTGTTTACCGGTGTTTTTTTCCTCCAAAGCATCTGTTCTGGAACACCAAGTGGTCTCATCTGCTCCTTATTCCCCACTGCTTATTCGGGAAAAGCTCACTGAAACTCAGTGTACATAGTCACATCGCATCATAATCTGAGTCATATCACTCTGATTAAGATGTTTTTTCAAACCCATTCCCAGAATACCACTGGCACTACACTCAGAATGTGTTTTTCCCTGGTCTCACGCTCTCTAATTGCTTGACTTTAAAGCTTTCTGTTAAGAATTAGTTTAAAGCATACAACGATAAAGCATTTAATAACACATGCTTATTCTTAAATGGTGTTATTATTATTATTATTATTATTATTATTATTATTATTATTATTATTATTTCAGTTCTACACATTTTGACTCTATAGTAGAAATTTATAAAAGTTTAATTATTTATAAATCACACTATGTGGTGTCACTCAGATGAGGTTCCTCAAGGTTTCTTCCTTATGAAATCTCAGGGAGTTTTTCCTTGACCCCTCATTAGGTATTTAAAATTGATATCTCAAAGTTTTATATTTCTATAATGGGACTTTGTGACAATGTCCATTGTTAAAAGCATGATACAAATCGAATTGAAGTAAAGAATATAGGTTATGTAATTATTTTGATTGACTTTTTTCTTTAACAATATTGTACAAATGTTTTAGAGGTTCACTCATAATTATTTAGTTTAGTACTAGTTCTTATTATTTGATGTATTATGAGTTTTATTATTTTAAGATATCTGGGGTTTTATGTTCTGCTTTCTCTAACTGTACATCCCAGTAATTGTTTATTTTATTCTGATTTTTATCTTTCTTGTCCGGTACAGTATGCTGTATTTTTTTCAATGGAAATGTGTTGACATTATTTATTAAATTGCAGACATCTATGTTGAGATTAGTCATCTGCTTTTGGAACATTTAAAGGATTGTTAATATGTTATAATCATATTATTATATAGCTTACTTATTATATACCGCCAGCCTGCGTTTCTTTTATGTCGTGAATGAGTCACTGGCTGACTGAAGCATGAGCAGACAGTGGGATTAAAGCATTTTTTGTTCAGCTGTCAGTATTAGCAAAGACAAATCAAAACTGTCTATCTCTTAGACTATTTGCATGTTTTTGCTAATGTCTCAGCAGTTATGAACCAGTCTTGCTGCATGCTCCTCAGTTTTGTGTTACTGCTTGATGTGATCGCTCTCATATTTCAATTTGGTTTCACTTTAATGAGTTGTCATGTGTTTATGAGCAGTTGGAAGTGGTGCATGTATGTGGGAATGGTGGCTGTGTTGTGATCGGTGTGTTTTATCCAGATGCATTGGTCCAAACTGATGTGTGATCCTAAAACACAAAGCAGGCTTCTATGGGGATTAGGCAGAGTAAGGAAAGGATTAGGCCTATTCAATTATTTGGTTATAAAGGAGCAACACCTCTATTCTATGTAGGATACGGTATGCAGCTTGGCAAGACTAAGTGTCGTGTCACTTGTTTTTGAGGCTGGAGGGCACGTGTTGACCTTATAAAGCTACCACACACACACACACACACACACACACACACATACATACACACACACAAATCGGTGTAGAAATACGACTCAGTATTTAACTAACACAATTGGTCAGTAGCAGAGGTGGAAAATGCTTAGATGTTTGTACTTTGTTACCAAGGAAGCAGGAAAATGTGGTTGCTGAGAGTGATACTACTACTACTAGTACAAGTACTCTTTCTGTTTTGTTTTTTTGGAGAACTTTACATGATTTGGCAAAACTCTGGCTTTTGGCTTCAGTCCCACGTTGTTCCATTTCGTGAGAAAGGATGCAAATCAAAACTACCCTAACTGTGCATCTACAGTACACAGCCAATCCAGCCCGTGACATCTTCACACGATTTCAAACTGAATCACAACAACTGCTGACATGTTTGCTGTCTGAAGACCGATTATAAATATATATATATATTGTGCTATCTTTGGCCATAAAGTGTCTTTCCTGTTGAGAACTGGTCAAGATGATTCCAGAAGTGGAATGATTTAATTTCATCTCGACATTGTTGTTTAGGGGAAAGAAAGATTACCACATGATTTGCAAAAATGTGGTGTGTAATGTTCCCGATGTGGAATGTATTCTTCAGTTCCACTGTATACAGCTGTGTCTTTCACCTTTGAACGCAGCTCTTGCAAGTCGCACACACACATACACACACACACACACACGTCCCAGGCCTTGGTCCAAGTTCTTCAAAGCCAAACGAATGTGCCTGTCCAAGATAAACTGCCTATCTAACTGTTGTTTCATCACATCTGCCGAGTGAACACGCACGAGCTGTGCACCTGTATCAACACAGCCTCGGAGGAATTCAGTTAAACACGACAGGAGGTTATTAAAAAACTTGAAACATTTATAAATCCTGTAACAACAAAAAAAAAAAAACGTGGTCCATTAGCCGAGTTGAGAAGAGAATTGTGTAATTTGCAATGCAAATAATCTTCATTTAAATTAGGACAGGGTTTGGCCTCATCATGCAATCCACAATGTCTACGTCCACAAACTCATTTGAGGACACATGACGGTTTTAAACGGTTGCTAAGATCTCATAAACCTGAACCCTTGCTAATATTATGCCTGAAGCGTGGTCGGGTAAAACTGTAAGCTCGTTATTTTTAAAAGTGTTTACTTTACATTTTGACTACATATTAACCATCATTTCCAGGCTTGCTCTATGCCCTTGTGCTGTGTTAATTTTTCACTTATATTCATAGTTCACAGGTAGTCATAGAGTCATTTTTCTATTGCAATGGCTCCCTCTGGTGTCCAACAACTTCAAGTGCAGCAGCAAGACAATGAATTCTGTATCTCAGCTACATTCGGAAACTTTCAATCAAAATCTGAAAATCTTCTGCAGATCCCCCAAACCTTCAATCACAACACTGATTAACACTCAATAAGACATAAAGTATGTCTTTGTATACTGTCTATTTTTAATGATTCATAACACATAATTGAAACCCCATGGTTTTGTTTAAATAGTGTTAATTACTTTTTAAATGTAAATATTTAACCATAAATATTCAGGGTGAATTTAAACGTAATTACAAAATGAAAAATTAAAAACAATATAAAAAATGGTGAATATACAGTATGTGTCTATTGAAAAGTACATCCTGATCTGGGAGGAACGGTGGCTTAGTGGTCAGCTCTTGAACCTCCAGGGTCCCGGTTCAATTACCCCCACTGGTCTGCACGCATGTAGTTTGCATGTTCTCCCCATGCTCGGTGCGTTTCCTCGCAGTGTCTAAAGACATGCAGATTAGGCTAATTGTTGTTGGTCTTTCAGCTGCACCCATCGAGGGGTCACCACAGTGGATCGTCATTCGATCCGTACACAACCTGGTACAAGTTTTACGCCAAAAGCCCTTCCTCACCCTCTCATTTTATCCATGATTGAGACCGGCACTGCATCCAGTGTGTGGTGTGCTCTGCGATGGACTGGCACCCCATCCAGGGTGTACCCCGCCTTGTGCCCAAAGTTTCCTGGGCTAGGCTACAGGTATCCTGCAATCCTGTATAGGACAAGCAGTATAGTAGAGTAAATGAATGGACATGACCCACCAGGGGGCAGCAGTGCACATTTTTGGAAGAACTGCTGTATTTTATTTTATTTTATTTTTTATACCCCTTACATATTTTATATATTTTATTTTTTATACCCCTTAAATATTTCATTCCATTTCATTTTTTATGTTTATCTTATGACATCTTATGATAAAAACTGTTAATATAGTTGAATACAGTTTTATCTGCCCTCACACTATCTGTCCTTGTTGTAAGGGTTATGTTACTGAGGACCCCAACAGCCTGCAACCTACAAGCACATATACACACTCCAACACCCACTCATACAAAGTGGGCAATTTGGAAACACCAGTCCGCCAGTACACACATGTCTTTGGACTGCAGGGGACACCAGAGGACCCAGAGGAAACCCACCAAGCACAGGAAAAACATGCAAACTCTGGGCAAGACTTGAACCTTCGACCCTGGAGGCGTGAGGCGGCAGACGTTAGTTAATTGTATTAAGAAAGCCTTTTAAGATAAATATAAGACCATCACGTTTAATATAATTAGCAAAAGAGTGTAAACTGCTGACTTGTCCGTTACTTGTTCCTGGCCCATGCATGTGCAATCTAGAGAGACCTGGGAGCTTGATGGCTCAGTGGTAGGTTTCTCGTCTCCTATGCGGAAGACTTGGGTTCGATTCCCACCCATCGCCCAAACCACAGCTACTGGGTGCAGTACCTATCCCAAGCCTGTATAAAATGGGAGGGTTGCGGCAATGAGAGATGGTCTGCTGTGGCGACCCATCAACAGGAGCAGCCGAAAGACTAACAAGAACAACCCAATACCATTAATAGGGGACACAAAATTAATTAGTTTACACAAATATGTACAAGTGAAAAAGCCTAGGTCTGGTATGACCAGTTGCCATCAGAAGCCGCATTTTTGCGTGAATGGGGTGCATCTGTGTGCAATTAAAGTGTCATGTTATCTCAAAATAACTACACCTGTTTCAGGAAGATTCCTGAACGTGTACAAGCAGCAGAATATGGAACAACTGCGACTCTACCTAGAGAAGGTCATCCACCAAAAACTAACAATTTGTTAAGAAGGACAGACATTAGTCACAGAAGCAAGACACCAAGGGTCAACTCCTAGGTAAGGTTACTGTGTCTCACGATATATTGACATGTAATAAATGGGTTGGCCATGGAATACAAATTCTATTCTATATATGATGTATGTTTATGCATATGTTTCATTATATTCTGTATAGTAATAAACTGTGGATCCTGAGCCTATCCTGGCAACACTGAGCTTGAGGCTGGAATACACCCTGAAGGATATGCCAGGGCACCACACACACACACCCATTCCCATTCCAACCAAGGTGCTATTTATCTGAGCTAATCCATCTACAGGGTTTTTTATGGAAAAATGGAGGGGAAAAAACAGAGGACCTGGAGGAAACCCACATGAACATAGTGAGAACCTGGGAAAGTCAGCCATGCTCAATCCGGGCTCAGTATTGAAACAAGGTTGTGTGTGTGTAGGCGTGTATGATGCCCTGTGGACTGCCATCTCATCCAGGCTGTATTTCTTTCTTCCACTCAGTGTTTTTTGGACCAGCCATCCATTTCCATCATGATCCTGACCAGAACAACGTGTCTACTAAATATGAATGCAATAATAAACCGTTTACTTAGAGGACCTACTAATATAACAGCAGAATTAGAATATACTAAATGGGCAAAAGTTTGAAGCAAGTAGTTTTATGGAATATCTTTGTATGCTGTAACATAGCAGTTTAAGTGGTACAGTAAATATAACAATGTCTGTGTACAAAGTAAGCTCCAGGAACCCAACTGTGGACCTGTAGTGGCCTGCACAGAGCCTTGACCTAAACCTCACTAAACACTTTTAAGACTTTTTGGGATGACCTAGAATGCCAACTGCACCCAAATCAGAAATGTCCAAGATTAGAGCCTGGGCTTACTGCTGCTGGTGTAGGAGAATGACCATCAAATCCCCACATCCATGCCCCAAAATTCAGAAGAAAGCCTTTGCAGAAGAGTGGAGCCCATTGTACCAGCAAAGGAGGAATAAATCTGGAATGTTCACTCTGAGCGTATGAGTGTGACGATCAGGCGTCCACAAACCTTTGGCCACATAATGTAGTACATCCCAAAATCCGAACACACCCACTGCTTCTAACAATATAAATTTTTAATAAAACTGTCATCATTGCCCACTTTCATTAAAAAAAAAAAAATTACATAATAGACTAAGAATTAAAAACTTTATAAAAAAAGTTTTATAAACTCTCTCACATGACCACAATATGAGTTAATTTAACACTGCATCTGTATGCCGTCTATTTTTAACTCCACATTGCTAGTATTCGACTTGTACAAGCAGTTCTAACCTAAAACAGTGCTTTGAACTTTTTGTCCATTCCACTGGGAGTGATAAGATCTTCATTTTGAACTAATCGCCCTCGGTTTGAACTCCTCAAACGTCAATAGTAAAGTGCAAGCTTACATTACTATTACTGTCACTTCCATTAAATCTGCTGCAATCTCTTCGTCCGCCATGTTGAACAGTAATTTCCGACCAAAATTTTTCATTATGCAGATCGATGTTTGGTAAGATAATTATCTGAATCATCCATCTAGAAACCTCTGTAGTCCAACTAGGGACTGTGGAGGCCAGTCGTGATTACCATTGTATTTATTCCCATTTTTACGACCATGGTATGCCAACATTCACATGCGCATTCACACACTTTGGGCAATTTGGCAATGGCAATTTGCTTAATCTGCATGTTTTTGGACTATGGGAGGAAACCCACCAAGCACGGGGACAACATGCAAAATCCATGCACACACAGACCCCGTGGAAGGAATCGAACCACTAAGCCATCGTTTTTCCATAATTATCTTATCAAACCACTGTAAAGGTAGGAACTCTACTGGGACTGGATATGGGAATTTGACATGTACACACAAAGTTCTCGAGTTGAAAAGAGAAGCTCGGAGGTGTCCAGATCTTAGGATCTTTAGTTCAGATCGATCGCCCTTGGTCTGAACTCCACAGATGTCGATAGTAAAGTAAGAGATTGACCTTAGTGTTGATGTCGCAACATGATGGGCGTTGCTCGACTGGTCCCACCATCTCTCGGGGATCAAAGAAGACGTACATCTAGAGTGTTTTCTGTTCTGGTGCCTTGGTGATGGAATGAACCTCAGAGTCACTGGCAATCTTTAAGCAACAACTACAGACCTATCTGTTTCTTAGGTTATTTGAGTTCATCCCTTAAAAAATGTTCCCAAACATGGGAAAGTGTTTAACTGAGGGCACTTACAGTATAGTTAAGATCTATCCAATGAAACACTTTTGTAAGCCATTCTAGATAAGATCATCTGCGAAATGCCTAAATGTAAAAATGTAAATGAGATGACATGAAAAATTTATGAAACTTTTTTTTCTTTTTCTTTTCCAAATCTGCTGCTTGTCTAAGAAATAGGAGACGAACAGACAACAAGAAAAGACAAACCTAGTTTGCAAATGCACAATCTAGTAATGATGGACATGCGTTTTTTTTTTCGATCGATCGAATAACGGCATTGACAGCACAGGGGATTCTGCGTCCTCTCGCACGTGCGCCTCTTTGAAACCCCGCCCCCTCCGAACCCGCGGCGTCCAATCAGAGCTCGGGATTCCTTGGTTAATTTGCGCGCGGCGCCAGTTGTTCCCGAGCAGCTGTTGAGCGGAGCGCAGTTTCAGAGCTCCGGAGGAGGAGGAGGAGCTGGAGGAGGACAGAGCTCTGCGGCTTTATTTATTCTCATAGAGTATTACTGTCTTGCAAATGCATAGTCAAGTTTGTTGCTGAGAATAAATTTAAAAAAATAATAAAAACAAACAGAGACAGAAAGGTGTCCGAGATGGCTCCGGGACGCTGGTTCGGTTCGGCTCTGGTTCTGGGTTTGTTTGTCGGAGTGTTTTCAGCTACACCGGACTCTGCAGAACAAATCCCGCAAGGAGCTTCGACTTTAGCCTTCGTCTTCGATGTCACCGGCTCCATGTATGACGACTTGGTGCAAGTTATTGAAGGAGCCTCGAAGATCCTGGAGACGTCCCTGAGCCGCCCGAAGCGGCCGCTTTACAACTTCGCCCTGGTGCCTTTCCACGACCCGGGTAAATACCTCCTCAGTCTCACACACTCACACACACACACACACACACACGCATGGACTGAACTGTTTTCATCATTGTATGCGTTGTCTTTCTTCATGCCTATGATTTCCTTTTCATCATCTGTTCTATTTAATCCTCACGCCCTGTTAAAGTGTAACATCCTACTTAAGAGTAACAACTTAAAAGTGCGTCCCCGTGATTACGCGCGTGCGTCTCGGTGCCAGAGGTGCGCCAGATGTGGCAGTTTGCTGACAGGCTGACAAAACACCAGAATGTTGAAGTAACACCTAAGGTGATGGATTAACTCCTGCACAAGGCATAATCCTTTTTTTTCTATTTTTTTTTTTTTAGCAACATCCAGATGTTGTCAGTGCATTCATTATTGACAGAGCAAACAGAGGTCTTCATGCATTGTTTTTTTTTTTTTTACATTTAAATTCAATTCAATTTATATAGCGCTTTAAATAATGGTCATTGTCTCAAAACAGCTTCACAAAATGAAAAGAAAATAATGGAAATGTGTATGAGTGAGAAAAATGTGTATAGATCATAATGATTAGTTAGGCAGCTTAAAGTTCACTATAACAGATGTCAGTTAATGAAGTTAATATGCAGTGATTAACCATAAATAAATGGCATTGCATTATTATTATTATTATTATTGTTGTTGTTGTTGTTATTGTTGGTGGTGGCACGATGGCTTAGTGATTAACACCTTCGCCTTGCGCCTCCAGGTTTTGATTCCCACCTCGGGGTCTGTGTGCATGAAGTTTGCATGTTGCATGTGTTTGGTGGGTTTTCCCCCACAGTCCAAAGACATGCAGAATGAGCTAAATTTCCCATAGTGTGTGAATGAATGTCTGAATGTTGACCAGAGAGCCTACCATGGTTGTAAAAATGGGAATAAATACAATGGTCACCACCACAGTCCCTAGTTAGACTACAGAGGTTCCTAGATGGATGAATTATTATTATTATTATTATTAATATTAATATTATTATTATAATTATGATTAAGTGGTTGAGATACTGTAGATGGTGAATAATCAATGCAGCTTTGAATGAGTGACGCTAAGCTTCCCTTACAGCCTAGCAGAGGTTATGGAGGTGCGAAGGCACAGTGGTTAGAATAAATGCAACACTGCCTAGGAAAGAGCTGTCTCAAACATTCATAAATGCATGGTCAAATGAATAGAAATAGAATACAGTAGCTAGTAGTAATACCATCTCTATCCATCTAGGAGCTTCTGTAGTCCAACTAGGGATTACAGTGAGGCCAGTGGTGATTGCCATTGTATTTATTCCCATTTTTATGACCGTGGTAGGACCTCTGGTCAACATTTACACCCGCATTCACACACCACGGGCAATTTGGGAATTAGCCTAATCTGCATGTCTTTGGAGTGTGCGAGAAAACCCACCAAGCATGGGGAGAACATTCAAACTCCATGCACACAGACCCTGAGGCGGCAATCGAACTTGGACCCTGGTGGTGCAAGGCGACAGTGCTAACCACTAAGCCACTGTGACGTCTAGTAATAATAAAGGGTTACCTTAATGTCTCTGTACAAATGGAAAACTCTTTTTATTTGTGTAATTATTATTTTTTTTTTTCCAAAATATCTTTCAGAATTATTCATGTTTTTTGTTTGCTCTGTCCTTCAAGTATGCCTTTGCCAAAAGAAGAATTTATTGAAATGATTATCATTGCTTAAAAAAAAAAAAAATTACAGGAATGCATTTGAAATGCAACTACATCCATAACACCAGATGTGTTACCATGAGTTCATCATGAGTGTAAGAAGAGATGAAACCGCAATTATGCTTTACAAATACATTTATGAATTAAGACTAAAATTGACTTAATTTCCCCTATGGATGCAGACCCTGTATATCTGGACACATAAAGATCCTCTATATCAGACATATCCTCTATATCAGAGCTGACATTTACAGTATCGGTCAAAAGTTTGAACACAAGTTTGGATTTAATTCTACATTCTAGAACAATACTCGATCTTTCCAAAACTATGAAATAACACGTGGAATTAGGTATTTAAGTAACAACAACAACAGCAGCAACAGTCTGTTGTTATTTTAAGACACGAAAGTCAGCTGTTCTGGAACAGTTCTTGCAAGAACAGTATCGTCAAGTGCATTTGCAAAACCCA
This sequence comes from Leiocassis micropogon, assembly GCA_028565275.1. Taxonomy (NCBI): domain Eukaryota; kingdom Metazoa; phylum Chordata; class Actinopteri; order Siluriformes; family Bagridae; genus Leiocassis; species Leiocassis micropogon. The sequence continues at coordinate 3,680,749 of JAOVVA010000026.1, forward strand.
TCAAGCACCATGATGAAACTGGCTCTCACAAAGACCTTCCCAGGAAAGTAAGACCAAAACTTAGCTCTGCTTCAGAGGAGAAGTTCAGATACATCTCAATATCAACTGTTCAGAGAAGAGTATTGCATATTTTGGATGCATTCCTATTTACTTTACAGTGTAGAAAGGAATAAAACTCAAGAAAGACCACAGAATTAGAAGGTGTGTCCAAACTTTTGACTGTTAGCGTATATAGATATCATGTCTTCTTATAGTACAGAAATAGTCCACAAGCTGGAGATCAGCCGCTGTTAACCAAAAACATGAGACGTGTGAATCTGTAAAGTGTCAAGTGTTTGTACATGAAACAGCATCATCCGAAAAAGAAAAAAAAAGCTGTCGAACATGTAAGTGAGGGAGCAGGAAGCCGCTGCCTTCAAAACGCATGAAATAAAATCTTATTTTACACCTGAGCTGGATTCAGTGCTGATTTACACCCCATTGGAACTGCAGTGAGTGGACAATATAGCGTGTAGAAGCCTTTATTAGCCATCTCGTATCAGGGACTCTCTGACACGAGAAGCCACGTGCCAAATAGATTTTCCATCCAGGCGCAGGAATCACTTTCAAGATGCGCACGGTATCCGGTTACATTCGCAGCCCGCTGTCCACTGTAACTAAACCAGAGAGATTTGCAGCACAAAAGTAAAAAAGATGACCCTCGGAGACGAGGCAGGTTTTAACCAGTTCTCCAGATGTGCCCCATCATACCAAAACCAACATGTCACTGTCTTTATGCTTCGCATCAACCCTTGCATAGTGGCCAAAGTGAACAGAAAAGCTGTTTAATGAAAAGTAGGTGTGGGCGTTACTTAAATAAATATTCAGCCTGATGAGATTTACGTAATTGAACGTTGTCAAACAGCATGTCTCGTTTCATGAGCTGATACCTTCCTTCAAGTTTCTGGTCGCGCCAATGGAAAAGACGGGTCAGAAGGACGTCAGCAGGTGTTACACTTACTTAAATATCTGTTATTTCTGTCTCTCTGCCTAGTCTGAGGTTCAGTTTTAAAGACGGGAGAAAAGTTGCCTCTCTGCTGATGCTGAAGCTGTTAAACGAAGGCATGCATCACTTCCTTGTTGCATGCAGTGATCAGGAAGTGAAACCTGTTTGTTTTGGCCGTCTTTAAATCAGTGACCTTAGCCTGTTGTATTTACTCAGCAAACTGGCCCATCGCCGGAAGACGGGGGAGTGCTGTTTGGAGACTTTGGGGGTTCTGGTGTGGATAGACATTCCTCTGATGACCTGTTAAGACTCGGAGGAGGATACTTGTATCTCAATACACAACACAGAATAATCAAAAAGCATGCTAAGAAGGAAGGATAAGCAGAACGTAGACGCTTATGACTAAAGTCATTGGATGTTGGGGCAACAAGCTTGCACAAGGTTCATTTAAAGGTGCAATAGTTAATAAAATTTTTTACTTGTACTCATAACATGCAAAATATGTAGACCAGGATAAAAAAAATGGTTAAGCCATTAACCGTTTGGATTCTCAGGAGCTACTTGAACTGAGGCACATTGCTTTACTACATCATTTTGGAAATGGATTAGAGCACTTTATTATACTTTTTGTCCATTTGCAGGCTTGTTAAATATTATCCAGTGTTAAGTTCCTTACTTAGTGAACCCAGGTCTCAGAGCTCCCCCAAAGTGTGTGTGTGGGTGTGTTTATGCTCCAGCTGAAATACCGCTCAGATTTTTAAACTTTAAACTCCCTCTGTTTCACTCCTCCTCTGAACACGCTGTTTCAGTGTCTATATAAATGAGGTAGTGCCGAGCCACGCCCATCCAGAGGACTGCAGAGCTGAGCACCAAACTGGACGACGGTTTCCCTTATACAGTGTGAGGTCACATTAGGGGAAAAATCTAATTGGACCGGCCAATACAAAATAGAAAAAGATTAACAAAAGAAGGGAATGAATGTAATTTGTATCGAATGATAAGTTTCCATCAAAACCACATAGAGTACTTGCTCTGGACATGGGATGAAAACGCTAACATAGCTTTGTGTTTGTTCAGATCGACTAGCATTTTTCTTTTTCTAATGCACCCGAGTTCCTGAGCTGTTGACAGAGCAACAACTACAATCTACATTTCATGTTCTCCAAGACAGAGACTGATAAATACCTGCGCAGCTGATGCTATTCAAGCCAGATCTGATGACTCTGACCTGGAAGAGGAAATGGAGTACAGGAGAGGTTTTAAAACGTCCTGCTCACAGCATGTGGCCACAGTTGTATTGAAAGCGCTGCTGTCTGTCTTTTCTCTCTCTCTCTCTCTCTCTCTCTCCCTCTCTTGCTCTCGGCCCATCCCTGGCCTGTAAATGTACCTCCTGTGAAGCGCATTCCCTGTTCCAGCATGTTTGCTTATGTGTACATACAAACAACTGTTGGCTTTTTTTAAGGCACAGTAAGGGGGAGCAGCAGTGGGCGTCTGTAGCCTTAACACATGCATGCAAATGCATACGCAAACATACACACTTAATCTTTCGGCCTTTTCCTGAACAAAGCCGCGAAGAAATCGAGACCTGTTGCCAGAAAATGTTTTGACAGTCCCATTATTGTGCAAGACTTTTTCCGAGTCGTAGCAGTTTTCCTGAAGATCTTAACAGGCGCCTGATGGACCCGCGTGTCACGCTTTAGCCAGATGACAAAAAAAAGGGATGTTGTGTTTTGGAAGTCAGAGATAGTACCGTCTTCCAAAGAAAAGATGCACGTCTACACGTCTTGTGTTGTTTTATTGAGCGGAAGGAAGATCCTTCCTTCTTATTTTTTCTCGTTCTTTGTCATCGTATCATTCTTAGAGAAAAAAAGATGCCTGATGTCTGGCTTGGCTGTATTGAGAGCAGAAGGGTAGTTCGACCTTACATACAGTAGCTCCCTATAGTTACCGCACTTAACCTTTAAAACATTCAAACACATCTAAGGCCGATTCCCTTGTTAAAGGACTTCTTGTTCTCGACACCACTAAAGCCAGAGTGGCTGGAGTCATCTTTGAATCCCCCGCCCAAGCTAGATTACAAGGATGGTGGATTCGGCGTGCCCATAATGATCCCATTAGGCAGGAATTTTTGAAGGGTGAGGCTTTTTTTTTCTCCCTCAACCAGAATCGGGAGTGTGTCCAAGTACAGTATAATTCTCCTGTCTCATCTCTGTAATGACGAACAAAGAATATCATAATGGCCCCTAATTTGAGAGCAGCACATGTGCTTATGTCAGCGCCTCAGGTGTTGCACAACCAAATAGTCTTCTCTCTTCTATGTGTCTTTACAGGCAACAAAGTGTGTGCGTTCATAGTGTTGTGCATGACTAGAGTGAATGTTCTCAGAATGCTAAAAAGGCCGTGTTGTTGTCATTGTGTTTATCACCTTGTAGTCTGGAACAATCAGTATCTCTAAAGTTTTTATTGCCAATGTATCCCGCGGTCATTTGGAGCGCCGATTTCGATACGCATCCAGGTCGTAAATATCATGACGCAGTGTCTTCAACTGTCTAAACGAACTACCACCGGGTCTCATGTACTATTTTAGACCCTGATTTTCAGTTATGTAATTTAATCAATATTTAAATAAATTCATTCATTCAATTAGTTAGTTTTTTTAATCGGTTATGTAAACTTTAAAACATTCAAATGTCTAAATTTGATGAATTTCTTTAAAAAAATAATTGAAAAATTGCAGCTTTTACACGAAATACAATCCGCTCTGCAAATACTCGCATTTTGCGTGAGTATTAGTACTTCTTCTCTTCAGTTTGTGGGCAGTTGGTGCATCACTGCCACCTACTGGACTGGAAAACAAGATTACAGCTTCGTACAAGACATAACATTTAATTCTAACTTTATTAAATACTTGTAGTTTTTACTACTTTAAAACCTGTAAGAAATAAATCAGTAAACTTTGATGCTATTTAATCAAACCTAATCAAATGATTAAAAATCATATTGAATAGACAGTCTACAGCTCTTATACTTATACTAACTGGTTTTCATGGGTCAAGCGAAGTCCAACCCAGTAAGATATTACTAACAATTAGTTATCAATTAATCATTAATTATTACAATATGCATTCATTTTTTTTCAGCTGTACAATTCCAACAAATTAATTGTGTGAGACAAAATAATAAAACCCAAATTGTTTAAACAACCAGAATAGTTAAAAGCAATAATGACTAGTGGCGTAACGGACCAAAAAAATCTGGCAATACCGCATGCTCAACTATGCGCAGCCTGACATAGTAAACTTTTCTCTAGAATGTCAATACCTTCTTAGGTTCAATCTTTGAACTGGAAATGTCTCCACTTGCGGTGAACAAGTTAATAGACGTGTGAGCTACAGTGAAGTAGAATGCAAAACAAACATTATTGATTGATACATTTTAAAAATCTGTTCATTTCATTGAGTAATGATTAATTACGAGTAATCTCTAGTGTGTTTACAATCAAATGTCATATGAGGCGAAACCTGCTGTGACAGGCCGTTACAACATCACTGGGAAATCTGATCATTGTGCAAAGGTGAGGATTGTCTGCGAGTGTACCGCCATTCAGGAGCAAACATGTTATGTTAGCTATGACTTTCATGTAGCTTGCTAGGCCAAGTCAAGTCGAGTAGGCTTTTATTGTCACTTCAACCATATACAGTTTAGTACACAGTGAAACGAAACAACGTTCCTCCAGGACCAAGGTGCTATACATACAACATAAATGAACAAAAAACTAGCTAGCTAACTTAGATACCTAATTAGCCGGCTAGCTGTGACAAGATAGATTGACATTTAAAGTTAACAGAGAACTATCTACGTTTTTTTTTTTTTTTACATAAGGTGAGTCACGTTATTCTGTTGATTAGCATCTAGGTAGCCTCTCCAGTAACGTTATAGGGTATAGCCTGGACATATCATTTCGAAATTTCTGCCAATTTTCCTTTTAAGCTTGTCCTATCATGAAACACTCTGACAGAGCCTTCAAAACCTACAGATGTGTCTTTTGCCTGATCAGTCATTTGTATCTTCTAGAATATAAATGTAAGAGAGGTTTAAGAAAGAACTAGCTAGTCAGGGGTCGTCAGTGTTTTACAGTTTGACTTGGAAAACCTTAATGATGCCCCACTCTTATTGGTTCAATCAGTGTCCTGTTTTGTGTTTCATATCATGTGACCCTTAAGGAATTTGACCTATGACCTACTATATTTTTTTTCCTTTGGAAAAATCTGAAAAGGCTGCAAACTAAAAAACAAAACAAAAAACAATTTAGTGCATTGACTTTTCGGCAGCAGTGACTGTTCATCTGTGAGCTGGAGATCATTTCAAAAGAAGGGAAAAAACATAACGATGAATAAACATCTGTGATGATTTTAATGCTTGATGGGTGAAAGTGTTTATTTGAGATTACATCACTCAGACTGGCAAAGCTTAATAAGATGCGAGAGAGGAACTACAGCTCTTGAAAAGATAAAACTTGATGGCGAAGCCATATTAAAGCCGATTATTTCTGATAGAAGTTTTGGTGCATTTGGTTTGCATTAGTTTAGCTAATGCGTAAGTTGTTCTTGGTAATAAATAATCTTATTGCTTGGAGCAACGAACAAGTAATCATATTTGTATTTCCTAAAAAGAAATAAAAATTTGAAATCTCTGTTACTGGTTATTTTTCAATCTATCTTGCCGACTAGCTCGTATTTTTTTTTTTATGCCTTGCTGCCAGCATCCTAATGATACGGATCGACGCCACATCTTGCATCATTTTGTTGTACTCAAAATTAATTGTATATCATTCTACTCATTCGTACCACAAGACGTGCTATTTCATTTCCTGACATTGTTTCTGTTTATAAACCGAGTTAGACTCTGCGCACCGTGAATTTAACGACGTATAAAAGTTAACAAGTAATTGGTCTGTAGGCTAAATATCAAGCCGCCGGTGGTGGTCGTGAAATTTTTCCTTAAAGTAAGTGCTTTTTCAGGCCACAATTTTATGGCCCAGTTAAAAAGATTAATGCCTAGACTGTCATTAAAGCCAAGGATATTAGATGCAATCATGTTTTATATTTAATTACGTTTTATTTTACTGCTAGGTAGGAAAGGCATTTGGTCCGTATTAAAGAAAGCTCCTTAGCTGGCAGTAAGTCGGCTAATCTCACACCACTCGCCTATTCAAAACAACATGTTTTACCGAAAACGTGCAGCGCGGTGAGTGACATGCAGCATGGTTTTTTTTTTCTTTTCCCCCGAGCACCAAGAATGAGAACGTCTTCTTTTTGGAAGCAGAAGAAGAAAGAGCGTCCCAGTCTCTGATTTCTGTTTTGTTCACAATTTTCATTCGTTCTCCTATTAACCTCTGACTTTATGTCATTTTTTCCACACTCTGTCTTCGTCCCCCAGCTAGACGTTGTAGCTCTGAAACGTTTCCTGAATGACTACAGAAAGGTCACTCCCGACTGGCATATCAACATCCGTGTGAAAGCATGTGTGTGTGTGTGTGTGTGTGTGTGTGTGTGAGAGAGAGAGAGAGAGAGAGAGATCTTTGGCCAACACAACTATCAAGGTATAACTGTGGCTTCCAGGTCCTGGTCAAACAATCTAGCATCTGTGACCAAACAAATGAGTTTGAATTGTTTGTGCGCCATCATGGAATCATCATTTATAAAACATATAAAACTTCTTTCCAAAGAGAAATGATTCTGAGGTCTAATCATGACGTGATGCCTAAAGTGGTGTGTCCAGTGTTTCACTATCTCGTTTAGACCGCCAGCTTTCCGTTAGACTGCTGTCGATGCCTTCTCGGACTCTCCATACATTAATTCCTTTAGCATTGAGATCATGACTCATGTGTCAGTCAGAAATGCCTGCGTTTTGTCAGACAGAATGAAAGCCATATGTCTGATTTCTTTTTCATGCTTGGCAAATGATAACAGCGGAAAAACCCTACGATGTATGTTACGATGCGTTAGTCGAATCAGGGCCAAGTAATAACACATACTGGATCATCAGCTGGCCACGCTCCAGACTCCTTTACATTCATCTCCTTCGATGATACAATTATGATCGAATCAGACAAAATGAAACACGATGTCTACAGGTGAGTGAAAACACATGCTATGCTTTTTTAGTTTCGACAGTTGCTGTCAGCAGTTAAGCTTTTAGAGATGTTGCCAGAGCAGTCAGACATGACCTCAGGGAGCGCTGACACATTTTATGAGCTGTGGTGGAAACGAGTCGTGTGGAATCCATTCAGTATAATGCAAAGTTATTTTAAAAGTTATTCTTATTTTTGTGAAAGAAAAGCTCATAATGTCTGTATTCCTCACAACGCTGAAAGATTCACAGGTCCATGTTAACGCATTTGTGCCACAGTAGCTCTTCTGCGGGTTTGGACCAGACAAGTTTTCTTTTGCACCCCCCACACTCATCAACGAATCTTGGTTGCTCATGTCCCTGTCACTGGTCCACCTGTTATCCTTCCTTGGACCACTTTTGATACATACAGTTCTAAATATGGACTGTATGAGAACTGGACAGACTCATACAGAGTGGTTTTGAAGCTCAGTTGTGGGAGCTCTGACCTGAATTCATCCAAAAGTAGGGAAATGGGTAGAACTAACTGAGGCTATTGGTTGGAACCTGCCTACTTACATTAGTTACCACAAACTAACCAGCTTAGCTTTAGCATAGCTATAATCCTAAGGTTGCTAATGTTGTTACTATTACTTGACAATGATTTTGATTACTTGATTACTTAATCGAGTTTTGTCATCCATACCTTACACGTCATCCCGTGGCAACGCCTTCATTTCTTGTGGTAAGTTAAACGACACAGATTTCAGTGTTAGCTGGTTAGCTAAAGTGATGCGTAGCAGACAGGTAGCACTTTCGCACCTGCAATGCCACTGTGACTGAATTCTTATTATGCATAACTTTATGACATAATGTAATTTTAACTGATGAGTTACATAAAAATTCACCCCCTATATAGTTGCCATGAATGGACAATCTAGCCATGGAGACCAAAACTGTTTTTTGTACCAGGCGGTAAACATGTTTCTGTTGTAAAGTTGGACTTTTTAACATGGGGGGTCTATGGGGATTGATTTGGATGAGGGTTTGGACCTGCATCTACTGTCACTTGTCAGTTGGACTCAGTTTTCAGTACTGGAGGTTGCCGTTTGGTACTAACCACTGCATACAGGGAACACTTCAAAGACCTGCTGTTTTGGAGATGCTCTGATCCAGCTAGCCATTACGACTAGCCATTACAATTTGAACCTTTTCAAAATGGCTCAGATCCTTACGCTTGCCCATTTTTCCTCCCTTCAACACGATAACTTTTAGAACTTGCTGCTCACTCACCACCTAATATATCCCACCCAAGAGAATCAGCATCATTCACTTCACCTGCTGGTGGTTTTAACTTCATGGTTGATCGGCGTACGTGTCTAAACACTTCATTTCCCAGTTTATCCGTAACAACATTATTTTCCACACAGTTATCCAAGCGATTCAGTCTCAATCCAGGCACTGTTTCGCTATTTCACTGTTTCGCTATTGCTTACACATGCGTTTATGTGTCCAAGTCCATCACGGATTTCAAAGGCTTCACTTACGCCTCGTGTCATTACATTCCCTTAACGAGTTCTCGAGCACATTGTGTCCTTAGTGTCATCAGAATTGTCTCATTGCGCAACATCTTTTAGCGATTATCCATCTCAGCAACAAGAAAACATCTGTCCTGGCGTGATAGGCACAATACTGCTCACCATGCAGAAGCTTTCCACACGTCTAAGACAGCTGACTTAACATAATTATATCAAATCGTTGTGCATTCTCTCAAAATTATGCTGTTATTATAAGTGTTTATGTTGATGCTATAGTGTTAGGACACAGTTAGTGTGTCACCTCGTCCAGTTACCATATGAACACATGTAAAGACCACATTGTTCTAAGGACTGCTGTCGAATTCTTGAATTAGATGCTAATTAATCTTCCAACATGCCTGATAGTAATTATGCTTAATTCCCATTGGACATGTGGCTCAATCGGTTAAGGCTGTGGATGACGTGGTTACTGGTTGCGGGTTTGAGATGCAGCACCACCAAGTTGCCACTCTTAACTCTTTCTGCTCCGGAGGTGCTGTATCCTGACTGACCATGCACTCTGTAAACCTGGGCCACCCATGACCCTGTTATCGGCTGACCGTTTTCCTTCCTTGGATCACTTTTGGTAAGTCCCAACCACTGCAGACCGGGAACATCCCACATGAGCTGCAGTTTTGGAGTTGCTCTGACCCAGTCGTCTAACCATCATGATTGGTTGTCAGTTGTTTTGGATTTATTCTCAACAAGCAAGGTTGAGCTAGCTTATCTTGTGAATGTACCAGTACATTCAGTGACAAAACCAGCTACATTTCGTTCACTGCTGAATTGACATCAAGTACCAGTAACACTAGCAGTCTTACTTTGTCTTGCAGGGAGCAAATGCACAACAGGAAACCCGTGCCCTCGCCCACCCCCACCCCACCCCCCCTATTAATATGTTTACAAGGAACCACCCTGTCCCTCGCTCCTGTCTTGCCTTTTGTGGCATTCACACTCTCCTTCCTTAAACCATAGCCCAAGCAGTGGATTCTTCCCAAGCGTGGAAGCTTCAGCAGGTGTAGAAGGCCTCTGCTTCTTCAGGAGCCTGGGTTCTCATTAAACGCTCATACACAGCAGCAGACTGCTTTAAACCAGCATGGTTTTCGTATAACATATTCTCTTATTGTAATGTGGAGCATGTAAAGCGTTGTTATAGCACTATAGGACGTATTTCTCCAGCACTCATCTCTCATAAAGAAAAGCACAGGCACCATATTTGCCTTTGTTCTTTGAAGCATTATCGTGCTAAAAGGTTAAATATTTCTATATCTTCAGCTGTCTGGAGACTGGTATTCTATCTATGCTTTCTCCTATCTTAAATACAGTCTTGTGCCAAATGCCTAAATGGAAATGTAAACAACAGCTACCAACCAGGGAGGTCACCGACCACATCTTTTTCTACTGCTGCTCATGTCCCGTTATGTAACACACTCAGAGGAAACGCTGTCCATCTTCTTCAGCTTGTGTGAGCTCACAGACAAACATGATTGGCTAACATCTATATTATTGATGCGGGAGTGCAAGTATAACCGGGGAATCCAACTTTAAATCGAATAGAATAACCCTCTAAGAACTGTTGAACAGGGTGAGAATTGCTTTTAACGATTTTGTTACACAATTGAGCAAGTGCAGTGTAAACTTTTGTATCCTTGATAACTTTCACAGTTAAGGCGTGTTCAGTACACTTCAAAAGACAGTAGAAGGCATTTGGATTATATATGGTGGCGTCTTTAACTGCTCATGAAGAGTTTATAAAATGTAATGTTACACATTAAGAACAACCCAAGCACGGCTCTAGATAATAAGGATAAATTGGTCGCCAGTGCGTCTAATGTTTTTATTTTGCGACTGGTTTTTTACCTGTACAGTCACCAGTGGCATCCATCCTCAACATAAATAAAGGTGAAATGGTTCGATTCCCACCTTGTGGTCTGTGTGCATGGAGTGTGTATGTTTTCCTCGTTCTTGGTGAGTTTAGTCCGCTTTCCTCTCACATTCCAAAGACATGCAGATTAGGCTGATTGGCACTGCCACATTGCCCGTAGTGTGTGAATTAGCGTGTGTGTGTGTGTGTGCCCTGCGATGGATTGGCTTGATGAGTTGACCAGTGAAAGTTCTCAGATACAGTCATCATTATTAGATAATGCTGACAAAACAGACTTGGTTCATTTACATATCTTTGGTACGTGGTGCATTCACATTTCAATAGAACTGCACCAGAGTTTGTTTGGAAGCGGACCGAGCTCCCTTTCCATGCCGTCTTGGTTTGCTTGCTTGAGGTTCGGATGGCAGCGTTCGCACTTTTTCAAGTGAACCGCACCAACAGAGCAACCGCACCAAACTCGTTTTAATTGAACCAAAAATGTCAAGTATGAAGATATTTCTAAATTCTGCTATCTGTGTTTGGATCTTAGTGCACTCAGTGGAAGTGGAAACACTTCTTATCCATATTACAGATTTAGATTTATTTACCATAATCGTATCTTAGTAACATTTGAGGCAGACAGAACAGGAATTGACCTCAGTAATGGTTTCATGGTTTAATATTTACCAGACGTTCTGCACGGATGCAGGGAACAAAGCGGGTGGATGGGAAAATCACCTTTACATACTTTTAAAATCTTAACGCTCTTTCTCTGTTTTGCTTTCATTTCTTTTATTGTTGCTCTTCTTTCTGACACACACCCACACACACGCACGAGAAAGTGAGGCCTGTGATTTAGCCGCCTAAGTCGTGCCCTAAGGCTCAGTGCGTCACACAGTCTAGCTGATCTAAACCAGATCTAAACCAGAACCGCACAAGTTCTCCTTTTCCACTTACACAATGCATTGTGGATTTAGCGGTACTTCGCTGCAGGAGGTCGACACACACAACTTTAGTTTATGTTTTAGTTCAGCTGAACCCACTGTTACACATGATTTCATTCTTATAGATTTTTGTCTTTCTTACACCTCATAACCTCACAGTTTGGCAAAACCTTTCTGATAAGCACTTAGAATTGGACTCTTAGCAAAAGAACCTGCAGATTATTGACTCTTTTTTTCCCCCTGAGATACAGAATATGTACAAGCATGAAAAGAGGTGGCCTTACCAACTTTTAGCAAGGAGGAGGGGAAAAAAGCTGAAAGGAATTTCTTTTTCTCTTCTGGTCCTTCACAAAGGCTCCTTGTTCTTGGGCTCCACTGCAAAATCTTGAACCAATTCAATTAACTACACAATAGGGTGTATTGTTTTTTTTATTATGTTTTTATTAAGTATTCGTAATATAGGAAGTAATATAAAAGGAAGTAAAAGGAAGTAATATAGCTCATACAGCCAACCATAACTAGCCCATCAGTAGATTTAATTATTTAAAAAAAGCAAAAACAGCTGACAAGTTGTAATAATTTTGATTGTTCATAATCTAATATGCATTAAATACTCACGGCAGGTATATAAATAAAATTTTATATATTCTAGATAGAAGACAGATCTATGGCAATTAAAAAAGTGCAATTTGATTATCCTTTCACTGTTCCCAAAATAGCACTATATTTCATTTATAATTATATCTACTGTATACATAGAATAAAATGGTAGAGTAGGCTGTACATTAAAGATATTTGCAAAAAAATTATATGGGGGGAAGTAAGATGAGTACTAGAACACATCAAGATTGTTTTTGGATTTTTTGCCTGCCTGTTTGTCTGCTTGTCTGTTTGTTTGTGCATGAATCACGTAAAAACCACTGAACAAATTTTAATGGGGTTTTCACAGGTGTATTTGTCTGAGCTTGAGGCAACATATAGGCTTTTTTTTTATCTCAATCGGCGCACGGGAAGAGAAGATATGCCACTTTGAAATTTAAATGGAAAATGCCCTTATATCATCAAAAAATTTACCTGAAAAATCATTAGTTCATCTCAAAATTCAACAGATGGCGCTGTACATTTTTAAAAACGCTCTTATGAGTGTGCAATTAAATCCCACGGGAACGAAGTCACGGACACATCTAGTTTATGAAAGAAATTCATGAAGAAAAATATTAAATTCTGTAAAAAAAAAAAAAAGAAATATATATATCTGTAAATATTTAAAAACATGTTGAACTTTTTTATAAAGCATAATGTTTACATCAATTAGCCAATTAATTGCTTTGACCCAGAAGTCAAACAAAATGCAGGAGAAGCCACTAACAAATATGTTGGTGTTGTCTGTCTTTGGATAACACACAGTATGACTGCAGATCACTCCCTTCTATCTGGGTTCACTGTTGAGTCTGGTTCCTCTTAAGGTTTCCTCCTATCGCCATCTTTTTCTTGCCACAGTCACGCTCGGCTGGGACAATCTGATCATTTGCATTTATACACATTGAGTTAAATTACAATTGAGTTAAATTAAATTGAATAACCACAATTTATAGCGTGCATCTCATTTGTACAAAAAAATAAAGCATACAGCATGTACGAAATATGCAGTGCTATAAAGTTGTATAAACCAGGATGCCACTGGCTAACTTGTTTGTTGTTGTTCAAATGTTTATCGAATGACAAAAACGGAAAATATGTTAATGAACGTTTGTTCCCGCAGGGTCAAAACCAAATTTGCACACCCGGTTGAAAAAATTGAAAAAATCTTCATGACAACCCGCCGGCCCGTTCAGCTCATGAAATTTTTTCAATCTGGTGTGCCATTTTAAAACTTGACTTGAGTACGAATTTCTGCCTCATCCCCCCTACCCCCCTGACCTACACCCATTGACGACTTCTTCTTCTTCCATCACTTGAAGAAACCACTTCGTGGCAGGCGTTTGATGATGACATGGTGGAAATTTTCCTCAAGAGCCAAAAAGAACGGTCTCCACCAGATCATCCATCGTGTGGAGAAGTGTGTCGTCTTAGGTGGAGGATATGGAGAGGATTGATCTCATCACCAACAATTTTATGACCGTCTAATAAATCGTTTACCGTGCTTTGCTTATATAATGGAACAAGGACATGAGTCCAATTAAATGTCTAGTCGAGCCATAACCATGAGTGTAAACGTACTGCAGCACCTGGACAACAGAAGCTATGAACCTTCCACACACTTCTATAATAAATGCCAGCAAATGGAGTGAAGTACCTATTAGAGCATAGTATTTGGTAGTTTAATATACAGAGTTAGATTTAGTTTTTTCTCCAACCTCTGATTGGAAGGTTCTCTCAGAGGTTCAGGACAAAGCTCTCCACATTAACACTAAACAAGTGTTCAGCATATACGTGGACTCATATACAATTAATAACGAAGGAGCACAAACCACCTACAAAGTCTTCAGATCACCTACTAACCACTACAATCCACTGTCGTATGTCGTAACTTCCTAACTTTTTTTTTCCAACATGTGAAACCAATTCCTATTTCCTAATTCCTTACAGAAATCTATGCATTCCCAGTAGTCATTAAGCATTAGTCACCTTTAATTATTTGCCACTTGAACAATGCTAGAACATTCCGAGAGGTCTATGTGGTTAGCTCGCTTAGGTATTCCTGCAGCACAGTAATTACTCTTTAATATCCACATGGGAAGCGTGCGTTCAGGAAGACAAAACGCAACCCGGAAGGCATGAAATAAAAGAAAACAAATGTTGCGGGTTGTTACGATGATTACATCCACAGCTACGCGATCTCTCTCGCTCAGGAAAGGCGGACGAGAGAGAGAGCGAGAGAGAGAGAGAGAGAGACTTCTTTCTTGCTGAATGAGCTTCTTCTTGAAGAAGTATTTCAGTTTCATTTAAAGGACTTGGAGTGCTTGGACTAGAGGTATTGTTTTAGGATATTTTAGCCCCATTAGCCCTCTGTTAGCACTTAAACATGCAAATGATCCATGGAGGAGCATGAACTCATGCAGGATTACATCAGGATAGAAAGAAAGAAACAGATTTGCAATAAAAGTGCAGTTTTAAACTCTTCACGAGACATGAGGGTAAATTTGATTTAGTTATGTATCTTTTGGGTGGCGCCACATTGTCTCCAAGATCAAATGCTTTTAATTGCCCCTGATTGGCACAGCAGTAATGAGCTCACCCTATCATCCGGGGGGTCGCAAGTCGAATCCCGGGTGATTTTGTAGCCTCTAGCCACAAGCTCTCTTGATGAGGCTGGCTCTCTTAGGGTGGCGGGATCAATCACGGCTCCAGCCAATCGTGGAGGTCTGTGAGCTCACGCAAGCGGAAGCTTTGGATAGCGTATCCTCCGAGTGTGTGAACAAGCAGTTGAAAAAGATGCGGCTGGCTGGTGACATGTGTCTCATAGGAAACAAGTGATGGCCTTCGCCCTCCCTGATGGTAGTTGTAGCCTTGATGGGGGAGTGCACTAATGGTACTGGTAGGAATTGGCTATGGCTAAAAAATTAGGGAGAAAATCCGTAATTTAAAGACAAAGGTTATTTGAAAAAAGAATAGGGCCTTCGAGTGGCACAGTGGTAAAGTGCTCACCCTATCATCTGGAGATCGCAAGTTCGGTTCCCGGGTGATGCTGTAACCTCTCGCAGCCGGAGGTCTAGAGAGAGCTGATTGGCCGTGCTCTCTCAGGGGGGAGGGATGAGAGGTACTTAGTGCTCCCACATTAATCACGGGTCTACAGCCAATCAGGGGCGTCTGTGAGCTCACGCAAGCGGAAGGAGCGGATAGCGCTGTCCTCCGAGTGTGTTATGCCGCCCTCAACGGTGCGTGAGTGAGCAGTTCAAAAAAGATGCGGTCGGCTGGCGTCACATGGTTCCAAGGAAACACATGATAGTCTTCGGCCCTCCCGACTGAGTGGTATTAGTAGCCTTAATGTGGAGCCCCCTAGTGACAGGGTGGAAAATTGGCAGGGAACACAGCATCCTATGTGGTAAGAGTGAATTATTTCTTAAATGTGCTTAAAATTGTAACAAAATACAAAAAAATGTAGAATCAGGATATTTATAAAATTGTTATACAAATAGAACCGACACTTAGATATCGTGATAACATCATATCAACTGGTCCCTGGTGATTCCCATCCCTAGTCCTCACATTATTTCTGAGGACAAAATGTAGAAAACCGGAAAAATGTATAGTGTTAAAGCTGCTCAGTTTGTACCTCTGTCCTACTGCTTATTAGCTTATGATATTAGCTTCAGGTCTTATTTCCTTTGCCGTTTGTTAACGCTCAGGCTTTGAGACAATTGATAAATGTGAATTTTTTTTAGTTCTTACAGCAGAACGTCAGAACCACAGACGTTTTCTGTTTTCCATATGGTTTCTGCTCGGTTTGTCTAAGCCATGGCACTGCATTCTGCTTCAAGCCCAGCCGGAGTCAGACAGCGCCTGAGCCAGCTAAGATAAAACTGTTTAATCAGAAGACATGTCTCAGTACTGTGCAAAGTTTTCCAGCATGAAGCACTCGTTAGATTTACTGGAGACTAACCAAACACATTTCTGTGTTAGTTTTAAGAAATCCTTTGATCATGTATACTTTCCCTTTAACACTATGTTCACAAAGGTCTCGAAGTCTCTCCTTGGATAAATGGTATGATAATGGTGAGGTAGTTACTCCGCTTGGCTAAAATGTTACATTTCAAGTGAACCAGTTGCATAAAGACTGGAGATCTGGCACATTCTCAGTCCTGGTCCATATCGACACGGGTCATTTACAAAAGGAAGTTTAAAGTTTAAGTCTGCAAGGAAACACAAAAACAACAGGGAACACTCAAGTGGCTTACTTGTCAATCATACTGACACTAACCAAAGGAGAGTACTTAAAGAATGTACCCAGGGTCCTACTGTAGTTTTTTTGACAAATGTGGCCCAATTCAAGATAAAATATTTCCTGAATTTCATCCAGTTTATTTTATTGGAACAAGGCTTTAAAACTTTTTAAAAAGAATAGAAATAATGGTTATTATTTTATGTGGTTTTGGAGAAAAGAATCTTATCAAACAAATAGAGAGCTGGAAAACATCTGTTTTAGGTTTCCATTATGCACCATGGCGGCGCAGTGGCTTAGTGGTTAGCACTGTTTGTGTATGTGGAGTTTGCATGTTCTCCCTGTGCTTGGTGGGTTTTCTCCGGTTTCCTCCCACAGCCCAAAGACATGCAGATTAGGCTATTTGGCATTCCCAAATTCCCCATAGTGTGTGAATGTGTGGGTGAATGGTGCATGGTCGTAAAATAAGAAATAAATGCAATGGTAATCACCATTGGCTTCTATGTTCCTTAGTTGGACTACAGAGGTTCCTAAATGGATAGATGGATTATGCACTATATAGACCAGGGGAACATAGGACATTAGTAACAAGGGACCTGGAAGCATAGAACCCTAGAACTGGGAAACATATGTCTCTGGGAACATAGGACCTGTTTGTTGTCCTGCTCCCATTATATGTTATGTAAATCTGGAGAATATAGGGCCCTGGGAACACAGGGCTGAGCCCTAGTCAATCATTAGCTTTTAGGATTAGCTCATGTATACAGAAGACAGTAGATTGCACTTTCTAGAGTGCTACAATGTGTTGCGGTGGCACAGTGGCTTAGTTGTTAGCACTGTTGCCTTGCACCTCCATGGTCCGAGTTTGATTCCCGCCTCACGTCTGTGTGCATGGAGTTTGCATGTTCTCGCTGTTCTTGGCCGGTTTCCTCTCATAGTCAGAAGACATTCAGATTAGGCTAATTGGCCTTTCCAAATTGCCCCATAGTGTGTAAATGAGCATTTTAATGTTGCTTGGATGTCCTACCACAGTTGTAAAAATGGGGATAAATGCAATGATAATCACTTTTGGCCTCCACAACCACTAGTTGGACTACAGAGGTTCCTAGATGGATGGATTGATAGAATGTGTTGTGCCATAATGAGCACCAAGTCAGAAAGATGTGGTTTGCTGTCTTTATGTAGGTCAAAGTAGAGCCATGTTAATGGAGACCTGAGAGATGCCCCACAACTCCAGAAAAATCGAGAGAAAAAAGACAACACAGCTACAAAAATGACATGCAATTTCTGCAAATTGGTTCGCGCAATACTGCCACCTGTTGGACTGGAGTATGACGCAGAAAAAAATATTTTTAATAGTTTTTTTTTTTTATGTATGAAATATTGCTGCTTGAGAGAAATCAGACAATAAATTTTGGTGTCGGGGAATCGAATTGAAAATTTTAAATGAATCAAATCCATTCACGGTTCTACACAAAAAGTTACAGGGCCTAAACTCGGGAGCTGGGCTAAGCGATCTACCACCTGCTTAAGGTTCATAGTTTGAACATGTGAACCTTAAGGCTGCTGAAAGCTTTGTGTTCATGAAGACTGTTTAAAAATCTCCTAAGTATTGTCAGAGTTATTTTCTGTTGCTCTAATCCAAAGGATTGAAACCACTGGAATTTGAAAGAATCCCACACGCATGCCATAGCTGTACGAAGGCTATGCGAGAGGCAGATGTGTCTTAAAATGGCTTTAGCAGTCGCTCCGCTGTCCTTTTCATTGGCGAGCTCGTTCTTAGTTTCGATTAGACACTAGACTTCCTCACCTCTTCGCGCTCCCTCTAACAGCTGGGAGGTACTTCAAAGCCGTATCACACTTTCGAGACTCCTCTTTAATGTATCGCCGGAACCCTGTAGTTTCTCTGTTTGTTCTTTTTTTCCCTCCCGTGCATTGTTTGGAGAGCGGACCAGCTGTGGGGATGATGAAGTCATCCATCTCTCCGCTTTTGTGTACTGACTTTTGGTTAGACAAGAAGAAAGGAGGTTATTCGCCAAAACACCACAGCACCATGATCTCACGCTATGATAAATGCCGCAGAACAACGAGCATACCTGAGTTATAAGGTCTTTCCCGTTGCAGGGGAGAGCAGCCGATGAGAACAGGACGTTAGAACGGCGCTAACAAGACTCCTGCTGGCTTCTTAAAGCATAAATACGGCTAATACTGCCTCAGCAGGACGTCTTGTACAGATATTAATCATAAAAAAAAAACATCATATTACAGCTATATAAATAATTAGCTCATGGAAAAGGTCTCTTATAAAGTATGATGGCTGTTCGAGTGAAACTGGGACAGTTGTGAGGGTAAAAACTCTCTTTATTTCTCTCTATATAATCCCCTGCTACACTAATGCACTTATCCCAGTGTTTCATTAGTGCTTGGATACCATCAAGGTAGAACGTTTTCTCAGTATGCCACAGCCAAGATCGGATTGCCTGCTTCACATCTGAAACTCTGGCCTCCCAGGAACTCCAAACATGTGAAAAAGGCTTGGAGCGTGGTGTTGGTGAATGATTGGGTGTACAGTTCCCACAGACAAATGCACCCATTCTGCATGTTAGCTCCAAGTTATTCGTTGATTTTCAGGGATCAGGCGTTCCACCTGCAGAATGTTTGTAAGAACGAGCCTCCTCTGCTGGGATCGTTCTTTAAAACTTTGCACTGTTTAAATGTTTTACTGCTGCTAAGAGTCTCATCACTGTACTGTGCTTAAAGTCTTCTGTAAATGATTTCACAAGAAATTTCATCACAAGTCCCGGTTTGACTCGAACACCGCTTGTAAGTAAAATATTACAGTATATCTAGTCAGAGGAAAGAAGGAATGAAAGATGCAAGAAGTCTGATGTTTTTTTCCACCAAGTGCTCCACTTGGAATCGTTACCGCTGGAATTTATTCTCATTTCTCACATGAATTGAAAAAAAAACCAAAAAAAAAACCGGTAAGCGTTTTAAACTGTCTGCATATGTTTCTGCAGAACATCATTTTTTATTAAGAATGAATATGAAATATATGGATATTAAAACAACCGACCGGATAATGCACCAGACTGGTTGTCCAGACAGCCCTGGATGCTGCAGCAGCTTTTCTTTTAGTGAACACTGAGTATAAATCACTTATGTAGAAAGCATGACCTGTTTATCCTGTTTATCTGAACACTCCAATATGTTACACTGACTGCCTTTACATTATCGTCAGATTATTTATAATAAGTCTTGCATACCAGTTGTCAGTATTTGGCAACCTAACTGCTTTAGAAAGATTGTGTGTGTCTCGTCAGTCACACAAGTTATGTGAGACTGGACATCCAGCGTCATATAACAGCGCTAATCTTTATCTTCAAACATCAGAGAAATGTGTGTAGCTGTGTGTGTGTGTGTGTGTGTGCATCCCGACCCCACCTCCATGCTAACAGAATCGTCTCCGTGTGTGTTGCAGAGATCGGGCCGGTCACTATAACCACAGACCCCAAGAAGTTCCAGACAGAGCTGCAGGAGCTCTATGTGCAGGTAACACACACCTGTGTGCGTGTGTGATCACAGTGCTGTGTGTGAGAGGCTGTGTGGAGTGTGTGAGGGTAGAGAGAGTGGAGACCAGAGACGTGATCCAGCGAGGAACTCTGTAAGAACATCAGGAGTTCATCAGTTCCTGGACAAGCTCTTAAAGATCAGAACAACACTGGGCTTTACACCACTCTCTTTCTTTCTTTCTTTCTTACTCTCTTTAGAACTGCTCTACTATCTTTCATGTGTCTGCCTTTCCTTTCATTCTTTCCTTCTTTTTTCTTTCTTGTCATATTATTTTTATTAGTATTATTTATTAGTTTCTTTATTCTTATAATATTCTTCTTTTTCATCTTTCTTTGTTTCTTTGCCTTTTTTTAGTTCCTTTTGCTCTTTCTTTTTTCTTATCATATTTTTCTTTCTTTCTTTAGCACTGGCTTTCTTTCATGTGTCTGCCACATTGTCCTTTCTATCTTGCAGGTCTTTCTTTCTTTCTTTCCCTTACATCATCTGCTTTATTTCCTTCTTTTTTCTTTCTTACTATATTCTTTCTTCATTTCTTTCTTATTTTAGGTCTTACATTTGTTTTTTTCTTGTCATATTTTTCTTTCTTTCTTTCTTTCTTTCTTTCTTTCTTTCTTTCTTTCTTTCTTTCTTTTGTAATGGCTTACTTTCTTTCATGTCTTTACCATATCTTCTTTCTTTCTTTCTTTCTTTCTTTCTTTCTTTCTTGTCATATTCTTCCTTCTTTCTTGTTCTCTCTTTTTTCTTTCTTTCATTCTTTTTTCTTATCACATTTTCCTTTCTTTCATTCTTCCTTCCTTTCATTTATCTTTTTTCTTGTCATGTTTTTCTTGTCATCTTTCTTTCTTTAGTATTGGCTATCTTTGTTTCACATTCACATTGTTCCTTCCTTCGCTCCTTTATTTCTACCATATTTTTTTTCCCCTTTGTTCTTTTTTCCCCTCAGAACCGGCTTATTTACTTGCATGCATCTGCTTTATTTTGTTTCTTTATTTTTTTAAATGCTTCTTCCTTTTTTTCTTCTCCTGTGTTTTCCTCTTTGCTCTCTGCTCCTTCCTGGTGTTGTGTCAGACACACTGGATTTGGGACGTGGTGTGATGTGAAGAGCAGACGCAGCTCACAGTGTCTTTCATATCATGATACACTCCGTGTCAGATCCTGAGCTGCTGGAAGAATCCTTTATGTTGGCCGGCAACTGGAGCAGATGTTTGTGCGATGTCTCGCAAGTGTGTGTGTGTGTGTGTGTGTGTGTGTGTGTGTTTCCAGATAAAGCAGCCCAATTAGAGATATCTGAAAGAATTCAGTATTTAAAGAGAAAGATCCAAGATGCAATGCCTTTGATCACTTCACATGCCAGTGGTGTGAGCAGCTCAGTGCAGAGGGAAGATGCTCACACACACGCAGCCTAGTCAGGTTTGTGTGTGTGTGTGTGTGTGTGTGTCAGTGAGTGTGTTTTGGAGAGCATTATTTTTTCCAGATATTTACCAGGCTTGATACTTCTGACGAATCCCAGTAAACAAAAAGAGATAACACACACACACACACACACACACACACACACACACATAAGGATCTGTGATGTTTTTGAGAAATAAATAAATAAATGCTCCACTTTCTTTTAGAACTAAACCCCTAATTAAATCACAACATCATCATGTTCCATGTGTCACGTCTGCTCATTAACGATGATGTCACCAGGGGGGCGGAGACTGTCCGGAGATGAGCATCGGGGCCATCAAGATTGCGCTGGAGATCTCACTGCCCGGCTCCTTCATTTACGTCTTCACAGACGCGCGATCTAAAGACTACAGACTGAGCCACGAGGTCCTGCAGCTCATACAGCAGAAGCAGTCTCAGGTACACACACACACACACACACACACACACACACACACACTGCTCCCTCTGCCTCTGTTAGACTTTGTTACATCTCTCTAATTTTTGTGTGCATGTGTGTGTGTGTGTGTGTGTGTGTGTGTGTGTGACACAGGTGGTGTTTGTGTTGACTGGTGACTGTGATGACAGATCACACGTTGGTTATAAGGTGTATGAGGAGATCGCCTCCACCAGCTCAGGACAGGTGTTCCACCTGGACAAGAAACAGGTCAATGAGGTGAGACGTCCCGCTTTCATCCCTACATCTCTCTCTTTCTGTCTTTCTTCTCTTTCTTCCTTCCTTTCTTTCTTTCTTTCTTTCTTTCTTTCTTTCTTTCTTTTATCTTTCTCCCGCCTTTGTTTTGTTTTATGCTTTTTCTTTTTCTTTTTCATTATGTCTTTGTCTCTTGTTTCTCTCTTCTTTCTTTTTGTCGTTTTATTTGATTATTCTATTCTGTTTTTTCTTTGCTTTTCGTACTGTTTTATTAATTTATTTTTCTTATTTTTTCTTTAGTTTTTTTTCTTTAGTTAGTTTTATGCTTTTTTTCTTTCATTCATTTTGTCTTTGTTTGTCTGATTGTCTCATTTTGTCTTTTTATTCTATTATTCTTTGTTCATTTCTTTTCTTTCTTTTTCTCTCTTTTTTCCTTTCTCTTTCCTTTTACAATATCTGATTTATTTTCTCTCTCCTTTTCTTTTTCTCTTTTTATTCTGCTATTCTATTCTATTTTGTTTATACTACTTTAATACTTTTTTGTTATATCTTTTATTCTATTTTCATGTTCTTTCTTTCTTGGCTCTTTGGCTTTTACACTATTTTATACTTTTTTCATTCTTTTGTGTTTCTTTATCTTTCTTTTATTCTATTTTTTTCTTTCTTTTTTCTTTCTTTTTCTGTCTTTTATCATATATACCTTTCTTTCTTTCTTTCTCTTTTATTTTATTTTGCTGTTCTTGCTTTGTTTGTATTTTTTTCTTTCTTTTTCTCTCTTTTGTCTTTTATACTATTTTCTTCCTTTTCTTTTTCTTTCTTTCTTTTTTACACACACACACACACACACACACACACATATATAAATCCAGTTGCTGAGGAGACATTTGATGTGCAGTGCAAGTAGAGATTAGTATAAGGGAAGAGCAGGGAAAGTTTAGAGCAGAGGAAGAGAGAGAGAGAGAGAGAGACAGAGAGACAGTACGAGCCGACGTGAGCAGCGCTGAAACGCCCGCTGACTCTAACACATGCGTCTCCACACACAGCTGGATCATGTCCAGAGTGATGCTGCTGCTGTTTGCTGATGTTCACCGCATGACTCTGGTGATGAGCCTCTGCTCAGAGCTTACAAGTGTTTCTGCTACCTGAACCTCATGAAAATGAACAAATGAACCCAGCGTGGTCTCCTTCTGTTCTTCTGGTCTTCCTTCCCTCCCCCTCGCCGCTTCATCATGCTGCTCGGAGATGCTTTTCAGCTCAGCGTGTAAAGCGTGGTCGTGCGAGTTATTATAATCTTCCTGTCAGCTTACACCAGTCTGGTTCTTGTCCTCTGACCTTTCTCATGAAGAGGCTGTGCTTCTGCTCGCATCTCTAGAGACCATCTTGAAAATGAAAATCACCAGAGCACCTGCTTGAAAATAGAGTTTTACTGTCGAAAGCCAAATTATACAAAATTACCATTGCTGCTAACAACACCACGTGAGTATCCAGCTGTTCTGTGTGCTTCATTTCCAATCAGTGGTATTGCAAACACTTCCAGATTTGCGTGGTGGATGTTTTTAAATCTGTTTGTGTATAAGTCGAGTTATGTGGCCATGGTAAAACTCTTAGCCCTTGTCAAGATTCGATGTTCAGACCAGATGTGCATCCTGTTGTTGTTGATGTTGTTTTTAGCTGGCATCTTATCTTAACCAGCCATCCTTACTACTATCATTTCTTTGACCTGTGTGTTTGTGTCGTTCTCTGGGAAGGTCCTGAAATGGGTGGAGGAAGCAGTGCAGTCGTCTAAAGTCCACCTCCTGTCCACTGATCACTACAACGCGGTCAGCAACACGTGGAGGATCCCCTTCGACCCCAGCCTGAAGGAGGTCACGGTCGCCCTGAGCGGTCCAGCCCCGAACATCGAGATACGCAGCCCTCAGGGTGGGTACAGGCTAGGGACGATGTCCTCATTTGGTAGTCATGTGAATCTTTTGTTTGGATGATCATTGTCAGGTCAGCGAACATCTCACGCATCTGCATAATAGATTTCATCGGATCAGATCGAGAAAAGAATGCGAAATCCAACTGTTTCGAATCAGACACGCAAAACCAATCGTATTCCACAAATTCCGATTCATCAGATTCCAGCTTAAGGCCAGTGTTTCCTGTCTGTCAGGGTTTCTAAACCAGTCTGATGGTAAATTAAGTTTTGCTTTTCGTGTGTGCGTGCGTGTGGTGAATCATTTTAATTTTGAGACAAAATTCCTGGTTATTTAAAGGTCCCATGTTTTACTATTTCTTTGCCAAGTTAACATGCAGTACTGTGCAAAAGTCTCGAGGCCCCCATCATTTCTTCAAATGAATTATCTTCTATCTCATTTCTTCTATTAAATAAAATGATGTAGATTCAATTAAAGAAATGGGAACAAATGCAAAGTGCCTGAAGATGCAATTTGCAAATTGATCGTTTATGTAACAACCTCAGCAGCAGCAACCTCGTCTCCCCTCTCTTCTGTTATAACCACTCAGAATTCAGCATCACCAGTATACTAATCACCCACCTGACTGTATGTCATCATCTGCACTTGTTTCTCACTGGTTCATGCCTTAAATTAGATGTTATTATGCTTGAATGATTCATAGGTGAACTGGTGGCTTAACAGACAAAAACATGGAACTGGACTGAAAATGAGAGGCACAAAAGTCCTTCAGGAATCCCGCAGAACGATTAAAAAATTCCTCAATGTCTGGCTCATATGAGAGCAAAGTAGTGATGGGTCGTTCATTAATGATTCGTTCTTTTTGAATGAGTCTTTAACGGGACTCAGAAGAACGAGTAGTCTCGGAGAGTGATTCGTTCATTTTCTACTGGGCGCTCATCATCAGGTTATGTACAGGAAACAGAAATGAGTAGTTACCTTTGAATCTTTGGTCCGAGTCGTTCGTTCTTTTGTCACGTGACTCCCATAGACTCTATGCAGTGCAATAGATTCAAAGGAAGGAACGACTCGGACTAGAAGATATGAGAGGTGAGCTTCCCATTCTGTTTATTATAATGTCCTATAAAAATGTCCTTATCTGCATTGTAATATTTTCATTACTGGAACTATAGCCAAAGTTATTGTATGTAGACGTGTTGGGGGTCTGTTTATTGAAAATGTAACATTTTATTTTATTTCTGATCAAAAGAACGAAATG
>JAOVVA010000026.1:3706047-3731454 GCA_028565275.1 Leiocassis micropogon
TGACTCAAAAAAAGATTCGTTCATTTTGATGAACGAGATTCAAAGAACCGAGTCACTAAAATGATTCAAACTTCCCAACACTAGTGCAAAGTTTGAAGAAACTATGGGTTGCTTGAGACATTTGTACAGTACTACAGGTCTTAAAGGTCCCCGAAAGTGTGTGTGTTAATATTCCAGCTGAAATACTCTCAAATAATGCTCCACCCCCATATCTTTTTTACTCTTCCCCCAAATGCGTCTGTGTAAACGAGCTACTGCTGAACCATGCAGACCAACAAGCCGGGGGCGGGGATCTTCTAATATGAGGTCACATTAGGCAGAAAGTCTAACTGAATTGTTTAAATCATGAATAACTCAAAAGAGGAAAACAGGACAAAAAGCAAGGGATGTTTTTTTTTCTTTACAAATGTAATCAGGAGACTCATATAGACTAAATGATTTAAAAGTGAGTTATGCATAATAGGTGACTGTGGGAGGAAACCGGCGTAGCTGGAGGAAACCCACCAAGCACAGGGAGAACATGCAAACTCCATGCACACAGAGACGGGAATCGAGCCTGGCCAGGAATCGAACCCGGACCCTGGAGGTGCAAGGCGACAGTGCTAACCACCGTGCCGCCAACTTATAATTTAATTGATTCAAACAATCGATTGATAAAAATGTTCTGATGTGAAAAAAAAAGAAATTCTTGCTTTGTTAGTTAGTTCTTGCAGCTGTAGCATCCATCTGAGTCACATGAACTAAGAGCAAACTGTGACCCCACGGCCAAGGCTTGTAAATACCTCATGACTGTGAATTCCCTGACACGAAATTGTGCGCCGTTTCTTCACAGGGAAACTGATTGGGAACAAAGACGGACTGACGGAGTTGCTTCACATCCCAAACTCTGCCAAGATTCTCAACCTCAAAGACCCAGAGCCAGGCATGTGGTCCATAAAGGTGAGCAACAGGCCACGTCCTCATCTCCGACACTAAATAAAGCGTGTTAGTGGAAAGCATGCGGACCTTATTTAAAGGTGAATGGAAAAAAAAACGAAAATCTTCGGTCATAAATTAAATTTTAAATTCCAATAAAAAACAGATTTCTGGCATTTCTGGAAAGATTGTTGTTGATGTCTGTTTGGTCTCTAGAGAGCGTGTCGACATTTAGGATTAAGCACTTTGAGTGATAGCGAAGAACTGCCGGCCAACACGAGGGCACGTTAAGGACTCGCAGTCGTTAGACTCGCAGTGATCTCAAAGACAGACTGTTGCCCTCGGCTCCCGTTAGGATAAACTCCACAATCTTTTCATAACGACTTTGGATTTGGACTCGGAGCGTGTCTGGGTGCGCACGCTTATTTCCATTTCCACTCTCTGTTATGAATTAAAGCTGATTGTTTTGTGCATTGTGTTCTCCAGCAGTCACCCTGCCTCTGAACCTTGTCCTGGTGACCCTTTCATCTTCACTCCTATCCTCCCCGTACATTTTCTCCCTCTCTCCTCCCATGACTTCATGTGTTTATTTTTTTTCTCCTCCTTTGTTTTTCTCCTTCCTTGGATACTCGGATCACTGTGTTTGCGAAGGGTTCTGTTTCTGGACAAACAGTGTTATTCAGTATGATCTAAGTTTCAAACTGCTATATAACGTATTTTTAAATGTATTTTTTTAAGAATTATCTTTACCGATCTACACTCTTAGGCACTTATCATCTATACCACTTTATCCTGAATACATTTACATTTAGGTATTTAGTGGGGGCGTGCTTGGAGCCTATCCTAGGAGGACTGAGGGCATGAGTCAGGGTACACCCTGGATGGGGTGCCAATCCATCGCAAGGCACACACAAACATTCTCATGTTCACACAGTACGGACAATTTGGGAACGCCAGTAAGCCTAATCTGCATGTCTTTAGACTTGGAGCACCCGGAGGAACCTTTCGTCCCCAAAGATTAACCTTAAAAACAACTGATAAGATAACCATGCATTGTTCTTGCATCTTGGAGGTTTTTTTATTTTTTTTTGCATTTTATTTTGCTTTATTTAATATGCCATTCTACGGTGACATACTGTGGTGTTTGACCAACAGACACTGGCGCTGGACATTTTAGTGCTCCTTTTTTAAGCCGGTACATGAAAAACTGATCAAGTTACCATTATGTATTGCTAAGACATCCTTTTTCTGTTTTTGTTCCCATTTGGTGAAAGCAAAAGACCTTTTTGTATCTGCATTCTAGTGATTACGTCATGAATCTTATACTGCAACTTAGCTCCCGTATTTAGCTAGCTTGCTAAGGCTTGTTTAGATTTACTGAGTGGGGGTATCTTGAATACTATTGGCTGTTGTGCACATGAGTCAAGTACTTCAAAAGAAGTCAGTCTAACTTCCTGAGTCAGAATGCATGAAGAATCAATGGATTTAGAACTAGCAAGAGTTACAAAGACATTTTTGGCGGCTGAACGACCTTACGCGTTTTTTTTGCAAATACTTTTCCGTTCTCCGGTATTCTCCTCTATTTCACCTGCAGGAGTCACCGTGTAGGACTACTGACCTGGGCGATGACTACTTCTTGGCTTCACAGACCATTTTTTTATGGCCCCATGATAATAGTTTAGGAAGGTTGTAATTTCTAAAGTATGCGAGCAGCCCTTAGGACCAGTTGCCATAGTTGTGCGTGGTGGGGTTGAAAACAAAGTCCTCAACACTAATGTAGTCTCACACATACACACACACACACGGACCGGGGATTCAATGCCTCGGGTAAGTCTTGCTTTTGACATAAAGAGGGTCAAAACATTTTAGTAATGTTCAAATGATCATTAGGGGCCAGATTTAAAGCTGACTTATCAAGTGTAGTGAAAAATACAAGCGGTGTTCAAGTCAAACCAGGACTTTTTGTGCAGAATAACAGAACCCAGCTATGGGAGTCAAAACACCTTTTTCTATATTGTATAAACGTCTGCTACACTAATGCACTTATCCCAGTGTTTCACTAGTGCTTGGATACCATCAAGGTAGGAGCCATGATCTGTTTCATGTCCAAAACGCTGGCCTCCCAGGAACTCCTTTAATGGCCCAAACATTTAGAAATGGCTTAGAGCGAGGTCAGGCCTGTTAGGGGGTGTATGTGGCAATAACTTCCAGTCTCATCAGTGTTCTGTGCTTAAAGTCTTCTGTAATTCGGTTTTACGCCGTCATTCGCCAGAAATTTCATCACAGGTCCCGGTTTGACTTAAACGTCTCTCATATAATATCAAATGTATTCAAGTCATGTATGTACAAAGTGTTCAGCATTTTTCATTACAGCTTTACTCTGTAGTATTGTAGTACTCTGTTTCATATTAGACACAAATCAGCAGAAGTGGGTAGAGTAGCCAATAAATGTACCCAAGTATAAGTAGCTGTACTTCAAAATAATATTACTTAAGTAGAAGTAAAACGTAGTCACCCAAAATATTACTGAAGTAAGAGCAAAAAAGTATTCGGTAAAAATAGAACTTGATACTCAAGTTCTGAGTAACTGTTTCAATTATGATGATTTACTTTTTAGAGATTTTAATAATTATATATTTGTGTGTGTGTGTGTGTGTGTGTATCCTGAAGTGGCAGATAGAGAAGACATCACATTATGAAGCTGTTTTTTTGCAAGCGAAACATGCTTTGTATATGATGCCAGTGGTGCATAAAATGTACAACACATGTGTTGGCAATTCATTCTGTACTGAAATATACTTACAGTATATATTCAAAGGCTGTCATAACTTTAATTGTACATATAATGTTAACATACTAACAATAATAACATACTGTATAATCACACACACATGAAAAAGCATTCTATACTCACCATAAGATTGTACACTAACCGCAAGATCCCACTGGTAGCAGCATGGATTTATGGCCGTTCCACAAAATTAGGGAAAGATTCGGGAAATTTTATTCCCGCATGCGCAGTGAGCATATGTTGGACTGATTCACAGGTAGGTTGAATTTATAGAACATTGGCTGAAGACCTGATTGGTCAAACGGAGTCATGTGATTATTGCTGCTGCGTCTGATTAGTAAAACAGTCATGCTATGTAATAATGTAATTACTGTTAACTAATATAATCCATTAAATTGAAATTTGGAAATTTGGTCATTTTCTGACGCAATTTCCCCCTCAGACGACCAGCGAGGGTCGGCACTCCGTCCGCATCACTGGCCTAAGCACCATCGACTTCCGAGCCGGATTTTCCAGGAAGCACACACTGGATTTCAAGATGACCTCCAGCAGGCCTGTAAAGGGTAAAACAAGTCACTGTTTTCTCAGATTTATTGTATATTAAACTCTTGTATTAATGATGAAGCTCATGCACGCTCATTAATTAATGAGAAATCATGAAAACATATTTACGAGATTAATGACTATTCACTGCATATGATGTAAGATGTATTTAAAAAAGCATCGGGTGTGATCAGCAGCGGTGTGATGAATTGACTGAATTGAAATCCTGTAATATATCATCCAGTGTAAAGACCCAAATTATGCTGAAAAAAACCCCAAAACTTATCAAGCACAAAAGTGATACAAATTAAACTACTAAACTTAAATAGAGATCTTTTTAATTCACAGTAATATATGAGCGGTTGTTCAAGTCAAACCAGGACTTTTGATTGTACTGAATAACAGAACACAGTTATGAGAGTAAAAACTCCCTTAATTTCCCTTTATATAATCCGCTGCTACACTAATGCACTTATCCCTGCTTTTCACTAGTGCTTGGATACCATCAAGGTAGAAAGATTTCTCATTACACCAGAGCCATGATCAGACTGCATGCTGTCGATTTTCGCTTAGTTTTCACTGCAACACTGCAGTGGGTTCCGAGCCACCTTGGCTGTGATCATCATATACAGACTTACGGCCTTCTTTAAAACGTTTGCATCATTCATGTCTCATCACTGTCAGTTTTTTTCACCTTGACCCATCAGAAATTTCATCACAAGTCCCGGTTTGACACGAACGAGCCCTTCTATTTACATTGTTTCCTGTCATTAAATAGTGATTTCTCTGTATTTCTCTCTCTCTCTCTCTCTCTTATTTACACAGGCATCCCCACCTTCATCCTGCTAAACACAACAGGACTGTCCCATCCTGCCCGTGCCGATCAGCTGGAGCTCCTGAGCATCACCGGTGGCGTGATCAAGACCCTGCCCATTCGCTACTATCCTGAACGCCAGCCTTACGGTATCTGGAACATTACAGACTTCATGCCACCCAACGAAGCCTTCTTCCTCAAGGTGACCGGCTACGACCGCGACGGCTTCCTCTTCCAGAGAGTCTCCAGCGTCTCGTTCTTCAGCATCGTACCAGGTCAGAGACGCGCATTATGACACGAGACTCACCCGAAGAGCTTGAGGTACACAAACCAACAACAGAAATAAATCCTTTTCACGTTATAGAATTGTCTTGTTCATTTTGCCTCCAGGCGCACCAAAAGTGAGTATGCCCTCCACTACGCCGGGTTACTACTTGAAGAAGGGTGCACTCACGTGCCAGGTCGAGAGTTTGATCCCTTTCACCCTACGCTTCAGCCGGGAGGGCGAGAGCTTGGGTGTGGACCAAGTCTTCAGGTACAATAAATCTTCAAATGAAGAAATATATTTGAATTTGTTCTTAAGACCTTAAACTTTCTTTGATCCCCACCTCACTGCTTTTGATTTGTTGAAACAGCGAGTCTTCCAATGTGTCCTGGGAGATAGCTAAGGTGACTCTTAATGATGAAGGCTTCTACGACTGCGCCGCCGTCAGCAGCGCCGGAACCGGACAAGCCCGGACCTTTCTGGACGTTTCTGGTGAGAATTGTGAAAAAAAAAAAAAACAACACAAAGTCAGGTATCACAAAGTGCACAGGGAGTTCTGGAATTAAGGAGGCATTGATTTTGAAGGGTGAAAGGTCATCCCAGGAAACCTGGTCTCTGGTCCAGATAAAATGTGGCTCAAAAGGTTAAGGTTGTGGATTAGTGGGTTATTTATCGGATGGTTGGGGGTTCGAGCCCCAGCACTGTCAAGTTGCCGCTGTTGGGCCCTTGAGCAAGGCTCTTAATCCTATCTGCTCCAGGGGGGCTGACCCCAGGGATATCCATAAAAAAGTCATTTTAGGTAAGGTACACGTGACATATAATTAAATATTATATTATTATTATTATTACACTTAAATGTACTCTGGTGTATATGAACTCATGGTAAATAAGTAAGTAATAAGTAGAATGTATTGATTTGAAGCAAGGTGTGAAGTTGCCCCCGAACCTGCCCCCTCGCTGCAACCCAGGCGAGACGAGATCAACATTCCGTAGGTGAAATTGGATGTGCAATTAAATTTCAGCTTGAACAACCCTATCTGTAGGTTATCAGGGCCTGGGCTTAGGATTGTGTAAGAAGTGATTGTTCCTAGAGAGAGAGAGAGAGGAAATACTGCTGTGTGTCTACTGGCCGTAGTGCAGTAATTGCATAATTGCTTGCAGTGCAAATTCTCTTTGCTAGTACAGCTGTCTTAAGGCCAGTCGCATGATAAGTGGCTCCATCCTTCCCTCGAAATTTATGCGTCTCCGCGGAATAATCCCATTCTCACATCCTAATCCACTAATCATTTACAGTTTCTTTTGTTCCTCATAGATCAGATTTGTTTTGCGCAACTGTCAGCGCCTGAGAGCGATTCATACCGTCTGAAGAAAAACATGTCGAACAGCTGAGACTTTGTGTGGAGGCCTGGGAAAGTTCTTCACATGTTGAAATGTTTACTGTGTGTGTATTCGTGTGTGTGTGTGTTTGGGTGTAGAGCCTCCACCGGATATCACCGTGCCTTTCAACGTGACGGCGTCGCCAGGCTCGACCGCGTTGCTGACCTGTGTGGTGGCCAGCACCGTCCGGTTTAACCTGACCTGGCAGCGCGGCGGCGTGGACGTCCGACCGGGCGCGCGGTCTCACCTCACCTCCAACCTCTCGCTGGAGATCCAGCGCGTGGCGGCGGACGATGCTGGCTGGTACAACTGCATCGCTGCCAACGAGGGCGGGTTTTCGGTCTCTCGCGTCCACCTCAGCGTGCAGTGTAAGTGTGTATCCATACAGACGTTCTTCTCTTCCTATGGCCTGCTTTCCAGAGAGCCAAGGGACTCGCGGCGTAGTAACTGGAAATGTTGTGCTGTGTTTTTGCCGCACTGGCGTCTGAAGGCGTGTGCCTAGAGCTCGAATTTCCTCATGGGCGTTTGAGAGGGTGTAAGATTTATGCTGCTGGAATATGGACTTCTGGCAGAAGAGAGCTCTCGACTCCTGAGCACCAGATTCATTTTCAACGCAGCTCTGCGCCAGTATTTGTCCTCTAACAGCCCGGGTGTGTGAAAATGACTTACAACCCAACTGGATCACTATGAGAGGCGCTGCTCTTTCTGTCCTGTTTAACAAGTTCAAGGCAGGAGAGTGCAGAAGAGTGCAGAGTGCTTTCTTCTATACATTTGCTTTACATTAGTAAATTAGTCAGTTGTCTCCTTTCCACGTCCCTGCATTCTGTCACGGTAAAGATCGAATCCTAAATTTCGATGTGAAATCCAGTCCTGTCCCAAAGTCTTCATCCACCCATCATTTCATCATATTTTGTTTCCAAAGAGCCTGACTTGCTTGCACTTTTTATTGTACTCTTGAGGAACAGTTCTCCAGGTTTCCTGAAGCGTCTCTCATTTTCAGTCCAGTCCCTGTACTTGACCCGTTTTAGAGGAATGTTTTTTGTTTGTTACGCCACACAGTGACCTTCGACTCATTGAATCATTGAAAAGCATCTAACTTAAGGCATGAACCAGTGAGAGACAGGTGCAGACAGATGATCAGGCTGGTGATTAGTATACTGGTGATGCTGAATGCTGAGTGGTTGGAACAGATGAGAGGGGAAATGAGGTCGCTGCTGAGGTTGTTACATGAGGATCCAGTTTTTAAATTGTATTTATCACTTTGGAGCCTGTTACAGTAAATAATTTGCTCCCATCTCTTTAGTTTAATCTATATAATGTAATTTAGTTTAAATATAAAGAAATGAGGTGGACTCAAGGCTTATGCACAGTACTGTACAGTTTAATATACTGTATATATATTGAGTATATTTAATATACATGTATAGAGTTTAATGCTGTGAAATTTCACACAAAATATAGGTCAAAACAACCCATTTCCAGCCACGTTGCTTACTCTCGGCTGTGACTTTTACCTCGCCTTGTGAGGATTTTGTTCGGTCGTGCCTTTGGATTATTTTGCTGTCATCATCATCATGGCTTCATGCAACGGTGCGATTGTTTTAACAAGTATTAAAAATGCTCCTTTGCTTTGAAAAGAAAGCCTCAAAACGTCCCGAGGCGTTATATAACCTCAGAGACGCGTGCGTTTTCCTCCTTTTAATTTCTCACCTCTGTCGAGTGTTCAGGACGTCACTTTAACAGAAATGCCTTCTCTCTATCCTTTATTTCTCATTTTCTTTTTTTTTTGGTCCCACTTCAAGTTCTCCAAACATAGGTTTTTTTTCTCAAATGTGTCAGTCTCAAGCTTTCAAACAGCTGTCACAGACTGTGTGTGTGTGTGTGTGTGTGTGTGTGTATGTAGAGAGCGTAATAACCACCTGTTGGGACCCCTGTGTTGTCCTAGTCATTATGACCTCTTTGAAGTGGGACTGCTGACATAGTGAGGCCCGGACAGGTCAGACGCGACGGCCCGGAGTTGTTCTTTACAGATCATCACCAGCGTACACATATTCACACGTCTGTTTCTCTGGTGTCTGTGCGGATCCATCTTCTGGATTACACGATGCAGTTTCTCACCTCCAGAACCTGCTTAGTTTCTGATTATTATTATTATTATTATTATTATTATTATTATTATTATTATTATTAAATCTTAAGAAATTAACTCATATGTCAATGAATGCTCATTTTAGAATTTTGTATGATCTAAGGAAGACATTAAATGTGTTTAAATGTGTGCGTTCGCCGTAGGCTGGTCGAGGAGGTGGAGGCTGAGCTGTTAAATGTCCGTCCCGAGGGAAGCCAAGTCTATTAGAGCGCTCTTTAGTGACTAAGACTCGGGATAATTACAGCTTTACAGCCAGGCGCAGAACAGCCTCTCGACAGCAAAGTATGACTGTTAGGCCACATCCGACCGAGCTTAACACCACCGCTCGACAGCCACATGGACAGGATTATATTTACAGTCAAGATTAGCAGCGGGCTGTGTACTGGTTTAAGTGAGACACCAAAGAGTGACTAAGGCAAGCGATGATGCAAAAGTGGTTCATGTTTTAATTGCTTTAAGTCTTCAAAAGAAATGCTGGAAGTGGAACCCTTAACCCCTTTAACCCTTAAAATCTGCAAGCCACAAACGTCTTTCAAACACTGTCTTCATTTCTTCATCAGAAGAGAATCTTCGTCCTTGGAGACCTGCTTTTAGGGAGCCAAACAGGTGAAAGTCTGATGGCGCGAGATCAGGACTATAGAGAGGATGCTTTAACACCTCTAAATGAAGTTGTCGACAGTGTGGGCAGAAGTGTGCAGATGTTAGTCATCAGCCGTATAGACATGGACAGGCTTACACTTCCTTAAACTTCCCTATTCATTAACATACACGTTTTTTATGGTGACGAAACACTTTCTTCATACTGTGCACAAAGTCTTCGATAAATAACAGCACCAGATATACCGTCCGAGCACAAAAAACGAATTCCTACACGCTCTTCTTTCATGCAAATCACAAGTAAGGCATCCGTTTTTGCTCGCACCGCAGTTACAATTGAACTGATGTAACATGTTCACACCTGCACAGCAGCGACCGAGGAGACAGGAGCCTTTGAAAGGAAAGTCCTGATAAGACAGTGCAGCCGACAGAAGTTTTAAAATAACCAGAGTGCGGATGATTTTTGACTCACCCTCATATACAAAGTATTCATTACAATTTTTTTCTTTTTTTAAATTCAGCTTTATTTGTAAAGCTCTTTTTAAAGCAGCTTCACAGGAACAAAAATTCTGTCTATAAATAAAAAAAAATAATTTGGTTTATTTCTAGTGAGTAAACAACTGGCAAGGAAAAACTCCCTGAGACTTCAAGTCCCGATTTGACTTGAACGCCCCCTTGCACATTTGTAAAAGACTGTAACTTTTTAGGTTTAAGAAAAATAATGCTACGTTAAATACCATTATTGTCCAAATAGCAAACAGTATTTAATACTAGGATAAACGTTTTGAACGTATTACCCACACAGTG
The DNA here is from genome assembly GCA_028565275.1 of Leiocassis micropogon. NCBI lineage: Eukaryota > Metazoa > Chordata > Actinopteri > Siluriformes > Bagridae > Leiocassis > Leiocassis micropogon. Next base: position 3,716,306 of record JAOVVA010000026.1, read on the forward strand.
TTTAATGCAGCGCTAGCAGCGAGCAAACCAAACCCCTGCATCTGCTTTAGTGTCCATGTCCACAGCCAACACGTTTGCATGTTTGAGCCTGTGATATCAGCCAGGATTTGGTTTGGCCAGGTCTGGAGCATCCTTCCAGATTTTCACAGTCGCTATTATAGCCTTGCTTCTGCTTGGACCTGGGAAGCAGAACAGAGAGAGAGAGAGAGAGAGAGAGAGACTGTAAATCACTAACTTCAGGAAAACTGAAGCACAAAGTCAGTGTGATGGGCCTCTGAAGGACTGCTGGGAGGTTGGAAAAGAAATAACAATGAAAGCACACCCTGGTGGAATGACTTACAGTTTGTAAACCGAATCTGGAATCAATACTCCTGCTTTCGTGATCCAGCGGAGACGAGGGGGAATAAAGGAACTCGCAGTTAAAATGATTAATCTCTGGAAATTGTGTTTTGTGCCTTGTCGTACATGTTGATACAGTTCGGAATATAAATAACCTAAATTAATTTAGTCACAGTCGCACTAAAACGTACGCATGTTCTCCCACCAGCTCGGCCGATAGTGACGGTGAACCCGCCGAACCAGACCTTTAGTGCGGGAGACGAGGTGCGGCTCAGGTGCTCGGCTAAAGGCCATCCTACTCCTACAGTGGTGTGGACCCACAACGACATGTTCATCATTGGCTCCAGTAGGTAAGGAGTCCAGTTTAACTCCTGGCATGGTTCTGTGAGTCGGAGGAACCCTTTCAAGGTCTTTCTCTGTCTTTGGGTGTTAACGTTGCATGTTGTTTTTTTTTGTTTCTCCAGGCACAGAATGATCCCAGATGGTACACTAGTCATCAGGAGCACTGTGCAGAAGGACGCAGGGGTATATGGATGTCTGGCCAGCAACGTAGCGGGGACGGAGTCAAAGACTGCCATCCTCACCTACATCGGTCAGTAACATTTAAGAATCTGCATATTTATTTTAATTCTCCTGAAGTGTGTCTAGTAATGCTTCAGCTAAAAGCCTCCTCAGATAGCAAAGCACCTTTTGTAGGGTGAGCGTCTGCCAAAAGCCTAGATGTAAATAATGCATCCTATATTACACCTCAAACAATCCTCCAATGAAACTGTAACTGAGCTGCTCTTAAACCACGCCCCCACCATGGAACACTAAACTGAGCAACAAGCCGAGAGGTGTTTTCTTATATGAGGTCACAATGGGCGGAAAATCTGATAGACCAGTTTAAATCAATCTCGGCCTAGGGTCGAGGGTTTGATTCCTGCCTCAGGGTCTGTGTGCATGGAGTTTGCACCATGCGCTTGCTGGGTTTCCTTGGGGTAGTTCGGTTTTCGTCCCACAGTCCAAAGACATACAGATTAGGTTAATTGGTGTTTCCAAGTTGCCCGTAGTGTATCAATGAGTGTGTGATGGATTGGCACCCTATCCAGGGTATACCCCGGCATGTGCCCGAAGTTTCCTGGGATAGGCTCCCGACTTCCTGTTACCATATATGGGATAAGTTTAGAAGATGATGAAAGTGAAGATGTTTGTATTTAAAGTTGGCGATGTGGCTGTTCCGGTATAATCCTACAGGTGGCGTGCTCTAAACTGTTCACACGACGGAAGCGAATCATTTGCTTAAAATCGAAAAAAATATATATATTGCATTGGGATATTTGTAAATTTGTGATACTTTTGTAATCACAATACAAATTGAATCGGCCCTTACAGTAGATATCGTGATAATATGGTATCAGGAGGCCCTTGGTGATCTCTATTGGAGATCCATTTAAAAATGCATACGCATACACAGAAAGGGACTCTCACCTTTCCTAATTAACTCGGTTCCTCTTCCTGAATCCCAAGAGTCTCCGCAGGTGACGGCACCAAAGAGCAGGCTGCTGGTCAGCTTGGGACAGACCGCTGTCATGGAGTGTGCAGTAACAGGAATCCCACAGCCGGAAGTCTTGTGGTACAAAGGTGAGCAGATGCCTGTTTAACACTGCTGCATTCTGTTGTAAACTGATGTTACATTGTGCTGGCTCAACACACACACACACACACACTTACTCTGCAGGTGACAAGCAGGTGAAGATGTCGATGTTTGTAAATATGGATCTGAACGGCGGCACTTTGAGCATTCAGCAGATCGAAGCGGCCGATGCCGGAGACTACATCTGTGTGGCCGTGAACCTGGCAGGGACCGCGCAGGCCAAGATCAGGCTGGACGTTGGCTGTAAGCAGACTAGTGTCACGTTAGCTTTTCAGTTGTGTCTGTCATTAGCAGTGTTCAGTGAATTTATTTCTTTCCTTTAATCTCTTCTCTCTCTCTTTCTCTCTTTCTCTCTCTCTCTCTCTGTAGCCGCTCCTCAGTTCACGAGGCAGCCCTCCAACGTGGCCGCAGACATCGGCTCTAACGTCACCCTGGCATGCCACGCCCAGGGCTACCCCGACCCGCGCGTCACCTGGAGGCGAGAGGACAACGCCGCCCTTTTCTCCCGTCGCCATGGACACAGCTCTGTCACTCAAAAGAGAGACGGAGAACTGCAGATAACGAGTAAATATCTTCCTAACGCATTAACTTAACCGAACGTAACCTTAACTTAACTTATCCAAAGCTCCTACAATAAAAATAAATGTAAAATGCCTTACTTTAGAATGAGGTGCATAAGTATTTACTCCCTCGAAAATGTTGACATGTTGCAACCTGGACGGCTTCTGCCATGAACAATACTGTATATGCTAAGAATTTATACACAATAGCACATATCACTGACACATTGGGAGTCAAAGTACAGTGGTAACTTGGCACATGAACACCTTGCCTTAAGAACTGAAATTTGAACCATCATATGAAGCATTTTCGGCTTACGAGCGACTAAATCGAGCCAAACCGAACAACGGCTAAGTTGCGGCCCAGGAGTCGTTCAAAACTTGTTCGCCAGTGGAAAGCCAAATGAAGCGAGGTTACGTATTTTTTTCAGGTTTTTTTTTTCATTATGTACACAATTTAGTAAAGACGTAGCAGCATGGGTCCCAAGAATGTTAGAAAGAAAACTGAGCCGCTTTCAGGAATCATAAATTAAGGTTAATTAAGGTTTAATTCAATACAATTTTATTGTCATTGTTATAAATATCAGAGTATAAATAACAACGAGATATCATTAGATCATTATCTTCCTGGCATGTAATGTAAAAAAGTGCGACCATAGTGCAGCAGTAACCATAATGGGAGAAGGGGGGCACGGACCAAAAAAAAAGTGTGTATATTGTGTGTGCTGCAGCAATGCAAAGTCCAGTTCACAGTAATTGTAATATACAGTAAAATGTCAATTGATTTTATATTTTACTTAATTTATACGTCTTTTCTAAATGTTTTGATTGTTTTCATATGCAAAAAAATATGGTTATAGTTTTGAAAATTGGAAATATTGGTAATATTTTGGGTGGCTGGAACGGATTATCTGCATTTACATTATTTCCTATGGGACAATACGTTTTGCAATATGAAATTTTCACCTTAAGGACTCGCCTCCGGAGCGCAATAAAATTTGCATGCCAAGTCAACACTGTAGTTGGGAAAGTTTTTTTGGGTTGTTTTTAAAGTATTTGCCCCTACCTTATTTTTTTAAGCCTCTTAAATTAAGGTTCCCTGATATGACAAGGCATCTGTCAGTGTGTCATGTGATCTCAAAACAAGTACACCTGTTCTGGAGGAAAAAAAATACAAATCTGGAAAAGTTACATTTAGTAATAAAAAAAGGCCAAAGCATTGAACATGCTGCTGAGCGACATTAAATAAGTCATTTTAAAAACTGGAAAGAATGTAGTACAACCACAGTCCATCAGAAGAACCTCTGCTACTTCTATTACATAGAGCTGGCCCTGACTAACATGCACGATTGTCAACTATATATGTAACTGGGTTAAATGTTGTGGAAGGTAACCCTGGCTTTAATTATGATTTTGCAATGATTTTTTAACCCAGGTTGCTTAGGGTTAAGCTCGTTCCTCTGTCCCGGTTAAACAGTTTTTGAAATTTTCTCATGCAACTTCACCCCGCTAAAAAAATCTGTTTTTCATTATGATGTCCTTGTTGTTCTTGGCTTAGACTTGTGGGTTGAAGATGGGACCACTTACGTGTGTGAAGCTCAAAACCAGTTTGGCAAAATCCAGGCCAAAGTCCAAGTGACAGTCACAGGACTGGGTGAGAAATCTTACAGTCTCTCTTGTATTAATTGCATCTTGTGATAAATTATGCTTAATTATGAAATGCAATCCTCCTCAAGCTTAATGCATGTCTGGAAAACAGTAATATTTTAGACTTTCCATGCAACCCTCTCTATACTCCTAGATACAAAAATAAATAAATAAAATCAACAGTAGCGTTGTGTGATTTAAAAAAAAAAACTAAAACTCTTGGACGTGTGGGATTTCCTTTGGAAGCTACGGCTGTAAAATTGCATCGTAAACACTTTTTGCTGAGATAAGCACCAGATCAACAGCCTTGAATAACCTCCTTTATTGCGCGGTGCTGTTATTGAGGAGGGATTCGTACAGTACTGTGGTCCATCCATGCTAAAGAGCTCTCTGAATATTAATACTATATTATATATAGAATATTGTACTGAACTAATAAGTACAGTATATTTAATTGGTTAGAGTTGGGATTCAGTTGGGATAAGCAGTGAGTCATGCGGTTAAATATTTGTGTTCATGTGTGTGTGTGTGTGTGTGTGTGTGTGTTGAGGGGGACGTTAGAGTAGTCGAAGGAATGCTGCTTCATACAGACGTGAATGACCAGATGTGNNNTAAAAAAAAAACAAAAATACATATGAATATATTTAATAAATCAAAGCAAGAACAGGAAGAGCTACTCCTACTGTAGAGCAGACTTTTTTTAATCTTTCCGGGAGATGCGTTCTCATCCCACAGACTTCAAAGCTGGCGTTTATCAGATCAGCAGGCTCAGACACACACACACACACACACACACTCTCATTTACACGCACAATATATTATATTAATATATAACAAAAAGGCACGTCTGCTATGAAAAACCTTTTTTTTCTTCCTAAACATAAATTCACATGAGTGATTTGGTTTATATATGTGTGTGTGTGTGTGTGTGTGTGTGAGAGGGTGTGGGGTCCAAATGTGCCAAATGTAATGTAGGCTGAAGCTCATAAAACGAAGTGCTCCCGCGAGCCTCGGTTGTCCCATAGGTCTGTGCTTTGCCCCACTGGCCGAGTGACGCATGTATTTTGAACACGCTCAGAGGTAACCATGGAAACGTAACAAGCGAAACACTGAGTGCTTTGTGCTTGTGCTCATTGTGTATATAGTCACCCCTGTGATAGCGCTGAGCCCTGCAGAGGTCAGCGTAATCGAGGAGCAGCAGGTCACGCTACCGTGTGTCCTGCTAGCCGGAAACCCGCTGCCTGTGAGGCGCTGGCTCCACGACAACACCCTGGTGAGATCTGACAGCACGCTACACTTCCACCTTTTATCAGACATCCTTTATGCTGCTCGTTGTATTCATAGATGGATATGTCTGCATCGATTCTGCACACAGGTGACCTCAGGGCCGTACGTGAGTATCCGGCGCGACGGCAGTCTGCATATAGAGAGAGTTGGCGTGCGGGATAAGGGACGGTATACGTGCGTGGCGGAAAACCTGGCAGGAAGTAGCAATCGCACCACAACCGTCAACGTATATGGTAAGATGGGACCCACTGGATGCTTTATTATGAGAACCGTATTGTTATTACTGCGTATCGATACATTATACTGTAAGATGCATAAATGCAGTCAAACAATACTTGTTTGGGGTAAAGGGTGCCAGGAAGGCTTTCCCCACATCACTACTCAACCACCACCAGCCTCACCTGTTGAGATTTTATATTGTACATTGTTATGTTGTAAGACTAGATTATAGACCAGTCTTAGCAGCGACGCCCACTTGTGATTTGCATGAATGAAGAGCAGTGTGCAGTGATTCTGGGGTTTTTTTTGTGGTCTGAGGGTGTACCTGGTGCTGAAATGACTCACAGAGCGTGAACAGGAGAGTTTGGATATCTACAGGCAAAATTTGGAGCGATAAAGGGAAGGTTTGTTAGAGAGAATCATTACTGTTTACGAGACACGGATTCATCACTACGAGCCTGAGAGTAAACAGCAGAGTATGGAACGGAAACATCCTCAATCACCGACCGAGAAAGAGTTCAAACGTCAACCCTCAGCTGGAAAATTCGTCAATGCTTACAGTTTTCTGTGATTCTCGAGGGCCAGAAGTATTGGAACACTATTCGGAAAAAGTTTCAACGCTCAACAGCACTCGTTACAGTGTGACGCTTATTGAAGAGCTGAAGCCTAAACTTTCGACACTCTGCAAAAACCTCATTTAAAGAATCCTTCCTATAGTCGTGATCTTGCTCCAATTTCACCTGTTTCGTCCACTGAAAGCAGCCCTACGAGGATGAAGGTTCACTTCTGATGAAGAAATACTCAAGCTTATTAAAAGATGGACAAATGTATGGAAAAGCAATGAGATTATATAAGAAAATTATATGTCTTTTTTAAAAATTAATTATAATAAATTCTATAGCCAGAGTGCGAATAATTTTTGACTCACTCTCATAGAATTATACACATACCTTCACACGTCTTTTTTATGCATTTGGATATGCTTTCCTGCTCACCACGGTGGAGTTGCTGTCGGCTTCAAAAAGTTTAGTCTGTCTTGTCGAATCAGCAAATCATTTAAACCAATAGTTCTTTATGCCGTTCTTCGCACAACCCTATAGAGACCTTTACAGGATTCCTAACCTCTACTGTAGCTGCTTGATTTTATGCATTGTGCTTACATAAATAATCAGAGTAGGGCAGTTCTTTATTTTTGTTATGTGTGTTTTTGCTTCAGTGATGCCCACTATTCAACACGGCCCTCAAGTGTTCAGTACCATAGAGGGAACGCCCATTTCTTTGCCATGCCGTGCCAATGGAGTGCCCAAACCAGATATCACATGGGCTAAGGTAAAACATTCTCTGGTTTTATTTCTCCTTTCCACCTGAGATGATGGGGGACACTGTCCGTCTCTGTGTATTCGGCTGACGGGAGTGGAACCCAAAGACGTCTAGATTTGTTGTAGCTCATCTGCCTCAAAGTTGGACGAACTGAGCATTCTGAATAGCTTTTTGCATACCATGCATGTAAAGAGGGATGGTTTGAGTTGCCATAGCCATCCTCATATGATGGTTTAAAACCAGTTCTCTAGTTTCTGGTCTTATGCTGAGGTTTTATGGTGTGAGTGAGCTTTTTATTCCTAAGCAAAGGATATATTAATGCATAAAGTATGAAGCGTTATCATAAAGTAATTCAGTTTGAACGATCAGTCAGGCTTAGGCTTTTAACTATAATACCATAAGAATTATAATAATAACAACAGCAGTAGATGATGCTTTTGGCTCCCAGACGAAATAGAGAGTCTACCGCGGATATGGACCTCGGCGGCGACCTCATTTCCCCTCTCGTCTGTTCCAACCCAGTATACTACTCACCATCCTGATCATCTGTCAGCATCTGCACCTGTTTCTCACTGGTTCATGCCTAAAGTTAGATGTTATTTTGCTTGAATGATTCACAGGCCACTGGTTAGCTCAACAGACAAAAACTGTTCCTCTGAAACTGCTCAGATACAGGGACTGGACTGAAAATGTGCGTCCTTTAGGAAGTCTGGGGAACTATTCCTCAAGACGACATTAAAATACAAGAGAGTCTGGCTCTTGTCTGGCACACTACTGTACCTTGTGGTTTAAAACCTTTCAGTTTGCCCAGTGAATATCTGTGATGTGGTGCTGTGATGCTAGGCTGAGCCCAGTAAGTGGAATAGGAAAGTTCTGTTGTGAGAGCCACATCTGGACAAGTGTACCTCATGATTTATTTTTGTCTCAATGGACTTTCCAGAACACCACAGGTGAATCCAGGAATGCACAAGATGTGCATCAGGAAGCGTGTGCGTGTATGTGTGTGCATATGCGTTTGTGTAAGTGTGTTGAGTACACATCAGTACTCAGCATGAATTAACTCAAGGTCCGCGTGATAGACATTAACACGCTGATTTTGGGAAACCACTACTGAGACACTCTTTCTAGCTGCGTGTACCGTGGAGAAGCATCAAAGTTACGTGATAGAGATATAAATAGGAGGCATGCGAGGGAACCTTGGCAGAAAACTTTTTTTTCCTTTGTCAGTATGATGAGTCCTGGGTTGAAGCTTGCAAGGCAAGGTTGCCAGGTCTCTACAAGATTCCCAACCCAAGTGTGAGTTTAAAGAACTACACAAAAAAAGATCAGAAGATGGTTTGGCTTTAGATAAGTGAGAAACTGTTGACTTTTTTCTTAGTTTTTGTTTTGGAAGAACTCAAGTTCATGCTGGTTGTAATATCCGCAATATGTGAATAATTCGCTTTCAGTCTTTTAGTCTTTGCAGAACTTTTGAAAATTCTAGACACAGCATCTGAACGTAGACTTGGTGTTTGTTTGCTTTCTCCTTGAGTAACCGTACAAAAGTTCTCACCTTGAAATTGACTAGTACTAGACTTGTTTTGTGAATTGTGCTGTTTTGTCGCTGTCTGAAACAACCTCCGCTTCTCATCTCAAACACCTGCTACATGCTTAAGCGTTTCACAGAACAGAGGGAAAGCAAATCACACGGTTATGCATGGCTGGCTTTCGAATGTTATATATTCCTGCTTCAAATACACAATACTACACAACACTGTGGTTATGAAAACGCAACGCCATGCACGAACGCAGTGAAGTAGAAAGTACAGACATTTGCTGATGGGTGTAGTTGAGTAAAAGTAAAACGTACTGTATTCACTGGTATGTGAAAACTCTACTTAAGTACAGTAACAAAGTAAATGTATTTAGTTACCTGTTTATAGATATACGTTTACTTTTATTGGCAGATGGACATTTTGCCTCCTTCTCTCCATCTGCCAACGGAACAAAAATATTAAAAGCTTAAAAGTGTCCATAAATAGGGTTTTTTTTTTATTATCTTATATATGATGGATTAAGATGTGCTTGCTTGCAAAGATGCCACGTCTTAGCAGTGTAGTGTCCTGGCAGCCGTGCTCACTGGATTAAGAGCACGCTGATTAACTCGATGCATATCGGAAGCTTGGGAGAACTATTGTCTGGAGCAGGAGATTTATCTTTAATGAAATGAAATGAAAGACACTTGATCCAGATAATCATGGGTTTTCGGGAGAATGCAAACGTACTGTATGTTTGACCGATAGAGACAGGAGATGGACCATGGACAAGATCTTTTCACTGCATTTAGAATAAACGATGACTCTGCTTTTCCAGCGTATTTCGCTTTAAATTAATGTCCGTTTTAATCCTTGTTATCTAGACTGCCTTTCTTTTAACAAATGTGGCTGCAGTGTCATCCAGAAGCCGATTCTTTATTTTAACTCTGACTGTATGATAATATGATTTGGACAGTAACCGTAGACTTAATCATTCTTGTGGTTTCTGTCCAAATCCTGCGTTTTGTCACAGCAGGGAGAGCTGCTGGATCTGAGCAGCGGTGCGTTCTTCCTGGAGGAGGACGGCAGTCTGCACATCGCGTCCCCTGGGAGGAATGAGTCCGGGGAGTTTGTCTGCACAGCCACCAATGCAGCTGGATACAGCTCCAGAAAGGTCCAACTCACTGTCTACGGTTAGAGGCCCAACTAATATGTGTCTCTGTGTCTTCTCTCACGCTCTCTTCTGCCTTCCATCAGTGTGCCACATCTGCAGGGGTTTTCCAAAAAGGAAATTTGTAGAATTACTCTCACTAACTCATCTTCTATACCGCTTTATCCTGTATTCTGGGTCGCAGGGACCTGGAGTCTATCCCAGGAGACTTAGGGCAAGAGGCAGGGTACACCCTGGACAGGGTGCTAATCCATCGCAGGGCACACACACATACACTATGGGCAATTTGGGAACGTCAATTTGCGTAATCTGCATGTTTTTGGACTGTGGGAGGAAACCGAAGTACCCGGAGGAAACCCACAAAGCACGGGCAGAACATGCAAACTCCATGCACACAGAGACGGGAATCAAACCCGGACCCTGGAGGTGCAAGGCGACAGTGTTAACCACTACACCACCGTGCCGCCTTTGTAGAATTAATGATATATATATATATATATATATATATATATGGAAATGCATATAGTGTAATGTATTTCTATGATCCAAGAGACACGTATATGAAAAAGAATGTATGTGTTTTTAAAGATCAAAGTTGTAAAAAAGTTAATATTGATATCTCAGAAAAATTTGTATTGTGATATTGTCAATTGATTCTATCACTGAGCCGTATTACATTTGTATATTCTGCAACTTTAGCCATTAAAGAAGGGAATTTAGACTTGAGACAAACAGACAAACTTTTCTGTAAATCATAAAGATATCTAGTAAAATGTAATTATGGCCATGCATCACATTGGTTTATAAGAATTTCTAGAGGTACCAATATTTATGACTTTTTAAAAAATATTTTGTAGGGTAAGATTAGATTTTTATAATTACTGTGTAATTAGGCTGATTAACCATATATGAAACTTATTTACTTGTATTTATAATTTTGGACCTTACACAAGTATAGGTGTCAATAATTTTGGACCTACTCCATCCATTCTTTTTTTTTATTAATTGATTCTTTGTCCTTGGTTTTGTCATAATTTTTTTGTGTATGTATGTGTGTGTGTGTGTGTGTGTGTGTGTGCTTTTAGTGAGACCCAGGCTAAGTGGCGGTGGAGCTGGAGATCAGTCAGGATCAAGAGACCCATTAGACATGTCAGTGACGGTGGGTGATGATGTCACTCTCCCCTGTGATGTGCAGAGCGTCCCACCCCCCATCATCACCTGGGCCAAAGACAAGCAGTTCATCTCCCCTCATTCCTCCAGGTGAACATGTACACACATGCACATCTGTACGCCACACACATGCTGCTATTCCAGGTTATCCCAACCTATTTTTAGGAGGTTTGTTTCGTCAAACTTGGGCACATGCTGCTTAAAGTTCTTTAAAGTGTTAGTACTGAACATGTTAAGGTGCAACAGTGTGAGATGTTAAATGAAGTAAACGAATGGCAGTGTTTCATTGCTATTATAGAACAGCACCTTGGTAACAGTTACATTAAAGGGTAATGCATCACGCTTGTTGTCTTTGTATAGTTACGTTTAATGATGACAAGTTAGTTCCTGTCTTCACTTATGTTATAGCAGCAGTCTCTTTCCACCCAAAACCTCTTTTTCTCACGGTGAGAAACCAGAAAGCTTAAAATCCTTCTGGATTATATCCTTCTAGATATAAAACCCTGACTCAGTGTCTGCCGTACAGCTCCTGTGTTACCATAGAAATGATTATTGGATTACGAGAGGTGTTCAAGTCAAACCGGGACTTTTGATTGTGCTACACTAATGCACTTATCCCAGTGTTTCACTAGTGCGTGGATACCATCAAACTAGAAGGTTTTCTCAGCGCACCGTAGCCATGATCTTGTATGAACTGACTGCACTGTATTTTATGTTTATCTTATATTTTTTATTGTTTTATTTTGATTCTAAATCAATTTTTAAGTAGTTTTAAAGTAAGTAGTTGCAAACTGTTTTTATTTTTATTTTTAAATCTAATTTTAAATAATTACAATTTTTTTATTGCTATTATTTTCTATTTCTTTTTATGATTACTCTCTTCTCTTTTATGTAATGCACTTTGAATTACCATTGTGTATGAAATGTGCTATACAAATAAACTTGCCTTGCCTTGCCTTGAAACCCTGGCCTCCCAAGAACTCCTTTAATGGCCCTAATATGTGGAAATGAAGTCAGGACTGTATGTGGGATGTGGCAGTAACTCCCAGCCGAGTTCCTGTAATGTGCAAGTGGTGTAGTGATCAGTATGAGATTGTGGATTAACCCCACAGAAAGAGAATGCCATTCGTGATCAAGCCTGGCAGGAACGAGTGCAGCGGGCTCCAAGCCACCTTGGCTGAGATCGAGATCATCATTCATACAGTCCTGGTTTGACTTGAATGGAATTTTGTACAGTAGAGCACTGTGTTAATATGAACTACTTCCCATGATGCATACTGTTACAGATAATGAATCAATTCCGAATCAAGCGTTCAGCAACACTGGGGTGTAAAATGTTGTTGATTACTTTCCCTTGGTTGTGCCTCTTCAAGCAATCCAGAATTATTTAACACAATTCAATATCCAGCCTGCTAATCAGTGCATTAACTGCTAACACCTCTCTCCCCTGCCTGTCTGACAGACACATTCAGCTGCCCTCAGGCTCCATGAAGATCACAGAGGCACGTGTGACAGACAGCGGCACATACCTGTGTGTGGCCACCAACATTGCTGGCAACTTCAGCCAGGCAATCCGACTCAGCGTCTTCGGTGAGACCTTTCGACTTTTTTACATTTACAAGTACAACAAGGGTTTACATCGCTTATCTAGACGCATCTCTCAACTGTATAAAGATATCCAGTAGTTAGTTATTGCAATCACCTTTTTCCCCCCTATTATCATGTTTTGAATGAAGATGAATCGACTGAAGCTCTTGACCTGTATCTGCTATCATTGGCAGGTATTCCAGAGTGCTAACAAGTGACACATGCATTTATCCAATCCACTAAGCACTGAGGCTTAAGTCGGAGCTCACAAATCCATGTTGCTTAATGTAAAAGCAGTAGCATGAGGTAACTCCACAAAGGGCCATTTGTTGAAGTCTTAGAGACGATTAGGTTTCTGGATTTATTTTGGCTTGGCCTTCAGCAGTGATTAGTTGCAGCTGAGGGTTTGAGAAAAGACCCAAGAGTAACTAAACAATGGACAAATACTCAAAAATACAGTAAAGCACATGGACACTTTTCTTATGGGACAAAAAAAAAGACCCTTCTGTACTACACCCCAGTTGCATCATGTCCTAAAGGTACGTGGTGTAAGACATCAATGACTCTTATTAACTCCAAGTATGAATCAGATGTTCATGATTGCGTGCTCCTGGGATAGTCATGGTCTACAAGGAGCTGACAAAACATCTGTGAAAAGCTGAAATATCCAGAGCATCGGATGTATCGTGAAACCCTATGAAGACTTTAATTAATACGTGGTGATAGAGGGACATTGACTCTATAAATACGTCAGGGTTTGGAAGCTGTCATCCTTATTAGGAAGGGTGGAAAGATGGAAACAACTTGATATTTGAGACCTACTGTATATTTTTTAAGGTATAAAGTCAACACAAATGATTAAAACGCCTCCATACTGACTGGGAAGCATGGTGATGTTAGCCTCATGCTTCTTTATATCCACATATGTATGTGTTAAAAAGATAAAGATAAAGCAGACTTTAATTTATGACCTAATTCTCTTTTTTCCTACTTCTTTTATTGCTTTCAAGGTCACATTAACCATTGCAAACTCCCTGACATTTTTGATTTGATCTTTATTCCTGTCTTTATATGACATCAACATCTGAAACCTGCAAATTTAATTAGAGTGCATTTTCTACCCATCGTAATACCTTGACGAATCAGTTTTCATGTGTATGTCCGTATGAATTATGCACGAACGATAAACGATGTCCCGGTCATGGCTGGCGTTCTCATCACAGAAGAATATATGTATGAAACATCAAGGTCTGTTGTCCATCGCAGAACCTGATTCAACCGGTCAGCTACAGGTACCAGCTGACTTGTGCTAATCATAAAACCGTCAGTCAGAATCAAATCCTGCTGAGCTTCAAGTGTACAGTTTATTACCCTGACATAGCTGTGATTCCAAACAGAGACCTGCTGTTTTTTAATACCAAAGGGATCCGCATCGGTTTTGAGCCACTTACTCGTTTTCAGAGACAGATACCGTTTTAAATTCTTCTAATGGTTATAGCAGCTATGAACGTTTCTTGTTTCTTTCTATTCAAATGGAATTTTGAATGTTTTTCCCCCTGTCTAACCCGCGGATAGTGAGCATGTGCGAGCATGCACGTTTGTGGACACGTTCGTGGCCAGATGATGACTGAGAATGTTTTTCGCCTAGCGTCTCTACAATTAAGTATGAGCGTTTTCAGAATGAGATTATAGTGATTCAGAGAAACACACTCAAGGATGTCATATGTCGAAATGACAGAAGGCAAAACCATGAAACACTGTGCGTTTTGATTTGTTTGAGATGAGTAGCTCCACTGATCGGTTATCATCATCATCATCATCATCTTTAAAATGAGTAACTTACAAACTTTCAATTACACATTTTTAATTTGACTAAGGTTAGTGTAGCTGTCATTATTTTGACTGATTTCCTCCCCCAGTGCCTCCTCGTATCCTGCCGGGTCCACGTGTGATGAAGGTCCAGGTGGAGCATTCCATAGACCTGCCCTGTGTGGCCCAGGGAGTCCCCCAACCCTCGGTCAGCTGGAAGAAGCACAACACCACCCTGGTGGCAGATGGGACTCAATACAGTCTCTCCCCAGATGGAACGCTGACTGTCCTACAGGTGGCGCTAACGGACGAGGGAGTTTACACTTGCGTGGCCAGCAATGTGGCAGGACAGGACGAGGCCAGTATCCAGCTGCAGGTACAAGGTGAGGTGCCCAGTGAAACTACTGGGAAAAGGGATGCTTGGATAACAACTGACTACATGACCTTAGTGGACATTGGTAATGATAGTGAAAGCAGTATAGGTACCGGGGGTGTTCAAGTCAAACCGGGACTTATGACTGTGCAGAATAACAGGACACGTTTATGAAAGTAAAAACTCCCTGATCTCCTGCTACACTAATGGACTTATCCCAGTGTCTTACTAGTACTTCGATACCATCAAGGCCAGAGCCATGATTAGACTTCCTGCTACCCGTCTGAAACGCCGGCCTCCCAGGAACTCCTTTAATGGCCCAAACATGTGGAAATGACTTGGAGTGAGGTCAGGACTGTATGGGCAGAGGTGGAAAGTAATGAATTACATTTACTCGCGTTACTGTAATTGAGTAGATTTTTTTGTGTACTTCTACTTTATAAAGTAGTTTTTAAAATCTGTAATTTTACTTTTACTTAAGTATGTTTTGTTTAAAGTATTGTACTTCACTACATTT